>JAKRZM010000141.1:189630-247343 GCA_036379175.1 Heliconius cydno galanthus
TTAAGTGCTTTGCAAACATACATTATATGAATAATCCAGTAGTAAAAGCGGGCGAAGCCGCAAGGGGGTCGCTAGTTATCTAATAAAATTTTGTTACAATTTTCTAACCTAAATATCATATGATTTCCTTAAAAATTAACACACATGTTATTCTTTGTGGAGTAGTGGGCAAGCGTCTGACTGTAATACAATGGTTTTGAGTTCAATCCCCTCGCAGAGGATTGAATTATTTCAACGGCATGACAAAGCGCGACACAGGGTTCCGCCACTCTACACATAATGTCTTGTAATCGGGCCGAAAGTGCAGAATGGAGTGTCTCAACACTGGCTCCTCTCTGACCACACCGCTGTGCGGGAAAATATATTTTTATTTTTAATTATAATTTTTAAGGCAACAATTTGTTTTGTAATAAATAGTTACCAAATAATTGAAAAGACCCTTGAACTTCTCGAATGATATGTCGCAGTGGTGGCGCAACATGGACGTGTTGATTGTGCAGCGTGACGTGTTTTGTACGTGAAAGTAGATCATAGTATTGACAATGTAGATTTTTTACTGTGTCAGTTTAGATATCGTCATATTTTTTTGGTTTAATCTATTAACGTAGTGGCGTATTTGGTAATCATTTTGGTTCTTTGTAAGTAGCTCTGTGCTGTAGTAATGGTTCTGGGTTCGATTCTGATTCGGGGTGAAGCTTTTTTAGTGTCGCGGTCTTATTATAGAGAGGGAGCCTAAGCCAGGTCTTCGTTATAGTATAAACCCTGAAAATTTCTTTGCGTTTACAATACCGGTAAGCACTATCAGAGAATATGAAATTTCGGTGGTGGTTACTTTAGTAACCATTAGGTAAATAAGGTACATTAAATTCTTAGCACGGTTTTATCGCTAAGTATGACTACAATTGATGGGTGTGGATTCGAAGCTCTCTTAATTATTTTTATAGTCTGGTTAAATACAATACAAAATACGTTTGATAAGTATTTATTAGTTTAATAATAGTTCAAAAACTTTATGAGCAACAAATGATTTAGTCACAGAAGTTAAGAAAAAATTGAAGATGCTAAACAAGTGGGCTTAGGAATATTTACATATCATAAAATATCTTTGACTCTGTAACACCAAATTGCACATTGCGGTATCTTTGGCACCCACAATTTCCCACCATTCATTCAGAAAAACTTAGTGGAATAGGTATATTGTAACATAAGAATTAAGTGGCGAATTTCGAGTATTGAAGAACTTTGTGTTAACAGTAGATTCTCTTTGTCAGATTAAAAGGAAGGCAATATAATATATATAATGTTTATAGGTAATGGCTTATGTCTATCACCAAACACTGCTGCCTACGACCGCGTGTACTGCGGCGCTGGCTGCCCAGAAGAACATCAGACTTATTTCAAGAGGCTTGTTAAGGTATGGTTTAAATAGTTTTATATGTAATTAACTGCATTCGACTCTATTTGGTGTAGTGGAAGTCTGACTGTTAACGCGAAATAAGAACACAACATTTAAACGGGGGCAAACGGTATATTATTTAATATTTACATTTTCTTCGCTCTGATAATAATATAATGAGCGTCGTTGTTAGAGATGAGATGTATGTATGTACGTATGACTTATGGATTACTGGTTAGATTCTATTTATTATTAGATAAAACCAATTCATAGTTTCTCATCAACCACATGAAGTCGAATTGTGTATTTATTACGTTTTAATACGATTTTCTTAGCTTTATCTGTATAACTCTTTTTCCCAATCACTTAATGTAAATAGGCAATACAATACTTTAATAACATGAACTTGTTTGTTTTTTAAAGTTTTTAAACATATTGTAATCGTTTATCTAGGTTGGAGGTATCTTAGTGATGCCAGTAGGCGACACTATGTTAAAAATCCGTCGCGTGGAAGAAAACAAGTGGACATCTCGTAATTTGATCAACGTGCCCTCCACAACGCTCCGTGCGCCGACAGGCGAAGAGACTGCGGCACAACTTAAACTTGGTATGTAATGATATACAAGGTGGAAGAGACAGCGCTCCATTTACTGAAACTGCATATAGGGTAAAATATTTCAAACCCAGAACTAAAGACATTAATCAAGGTACATACCTCAACAGATTGGACGTAGGTTTTTTTTTCATTTCACAATTTTTATCCATACCGGTATTTCGTGTGACGCACACATACGTGTGCGCCGTTGCCGCTTTGACAGGTAAGTGTGTGCGTGTTTATGTTATATTTTACAATTAATTTTTATAGAGTAGTTAAAACTGTGGTTTCATTTAAAGTGGCGCTGACAATTCCACCCTGTATAGAATTTAAATCAGGTTATTAAATGATTGTGGTGGTTTGGGCATAATGATAGCAAGAATTTGGTTATGATTTTGATTTGAACTCACAAAAGTAGTGTTTTAAACATCATTACTTATACATACATATATTATGATAGCATATTTCCATATGGGTGGTGTTGAATAATGTTTTAATCTTAAAGCAACACATACATCTTTTTAGGGGTTTAATTCTAAATCCCGCACATAGCAGCTTAGACAGAGTGAACCCGGGAACCTAGTTTAACCATTAAGACACTCAGTTTCCCATTAGATACTTTCATTCCCTACTTTCCGCCGAATTGTGGAAGCATTATGTATCGAAACAACGCCACGCTTTGCCTCGTTACCAGAACGAGAAAATAAAAATATTAAATATAAATAATTCATCACCCCAAATAGGAATCGAACCCACCGTCGAACCACCGTCGTGTGGTCAACGAACTAAAGCAAAATATTCCGCTATATAGGTGAAGCGTCAGCGCTCCTTTTACGGGAACAGCATATTGAGTAAAATATTTTAGACGCACTTACTTGTTAATTTCAAAGTGGTGGTGGATAATTTAAAACAACACAGCTGTATACAGAATATGTAATTGTTACCATAAATTACAGTGACACAGAAAATATGATGTGTTTCAGATAAATGAACATTTGAATACTAATTGAAAGGATGCAACGAGAAACATCCACTTCAACAATATCATAATATATTAACTCGTTCCCTTCCACAGATGATCAATCCCCAGTCCAGTTGCAGCTGCTCGCCCGCGCGGTTGTGCGCCGTGCCATGCGGCTTGGCGTTCTGCGCCGCCATCCGCATTTGCGCGAGGTGCCGCGACCGCCGCCGCCCGCCGTGTGCCCCAGCAGAATATGTATACCCATTGAGCCGGGGAGCGCTGTTGGTGAGTTGTGGTTTTTGATTTTGCAATTTAAAAGTCGCTTACAGAATGTCTTCACACTTTTTTATTTACATTATGTGTGCTTAATAATTGTTTGTACATAAATCGTATAAATATTTTAATGTTGGTAAAATAAATAGTAAAATATGTTTATAAAATAAGAATTAAAATAAATGTCAGTGGTTACATTGGAATTTTTTTTGATGCATTTAATTTAAATTACATGCTAAATCTTCATATACTATACAAATTTGGATATATCCATTCATAATTGTGTAATTATGATATAAATGCAAAATAGGTAAATAAGATAAATAATTATTTTTACAGAGGGCTTAAACCTCCTTCACGACTTGGATAGTGAGAGTGGCGGCAACGAAATGAATGCACTCCTCAGTTTAGTTATTAGCATGGGGCACAATCGATTAGCAGACGCGTTACGCTTCGACAGAGTCGATTCAAATTCCGACACTTCCGACGAAGAAGACGAAAATGAAAATGAAAGCGACGAAGAAGAAAATGAGAATGAAGAAGAGACGGACGAACAAACAGACAATAACAACCAAGTCGAACCAAGATCCGACTCATCAGACCATCCACGTGATACCTCAGACTCCGAGGATACGAGGCCTCCAAGACCTCGCAAGAGGCCAGATAGGTCATCTACCATTAGACACAAGCGTCTCAAAAGGCCCCACAGTGATGATCCGGATGATCCAAGGCTACCCCCCGGATGTCGGGTGGTATTTTACAAGAACAAGGGAGAAACATCTGTGTCTAATAAGGAGGTGCAGACCAGCTCTGAGGAACTTGCTGATCTGTCAGATCCAAGGTCGTCAGGGTCGGGAGATGATAGTGCACATGGAAGTATTGTTAGTATACTTTACTATTTATTTTATCTACTTAAAATTATTTTTCAACTCTCGTCCCTGTTTAACTCAACTGTAGCATATAATATTCAGACTTTGTGCCGTTACGCCATACATCCTCATTGTATTATCTTAATATTTACTATCATATTATTCCGCCATTTAACATTTTAAACCTACACTTTGAATCTAGTCAAACACTCCACGATAAATGGCTTATTTGTATTCTAGAATATGTTACAAAAGTCTTTATATCATTTTTAACAGGGACTCACCAGACCCGACTTGCCAGGTGTACCATCAGAAGTAGAAATAGACTTAGGACCAAAAATAGCTCAAGAAGCCTCAACATCACAAACAGAAATGGAATGGGAAGAGAGTAGAACAGAAGAAGAAGATGAGACAGAAGGAAAGACCAAACTGAAAAGAAGAAAACTGGATAGCGGTATAGAGGAAATGACCCCCAGTACCTCTTCAGGGGATAAGTCTAAGAGTGAGTCGGAGAGTGATCAGTCGGAGCGGTCGGGAGTTGATAATGCCTCAGGTATGTGGTTTTATTTATAGTTATTTTTGTTTTTTTTAGTTGGTTCCCTTGTTATTTATCAGACAAACAAACTCTTCCACTTTATAATGCTACTAGCCGACTTGGGCGTCTTCGTCCGTTTGAAACCATGTTTTGATTATGAAACACGTGTTCAATGAAATATTCTGAAGAGTCTAAATTAAAAAAAATTATAAATATTGGTGCCGGTTTAAATATTTTTCCATGCAAACTTTCAACCTCTTCATCCTATCTTTAGGGTTAAAAATTTTCAAAATCCCTGTGGGTGCCCTGTTCAAATTTCAAGTTTCTACCATCAGCGGTTACGGCTGTGCGTACGTTTTACCTCAGTCAGTAGGAACATCTCCTTTTATATATATAGATTAGAGATTCATTAACTTTTTATTCTGCTAATAACACCAAATAAAGCCTATCCTAATATTTAATTAATATTTTCACATGTATACATATAATAAAACGGTAAATTATCCCAAATCTCTCTATAAAAATCTATTATTTGGCAATTATCAATGTAATAGAATCAAATTAAAATGATAATGTTATTAGATCACGTAAGAAATTTAGATGAAGAGACAAATAATTTTATTGTACAAAAGGGCGAAGCCGCGAACAGTTGGTTAGTTTCTCATAAATTGCTAATCGAATAGGTTTCATTCATTAAATATATTTACACAACAGTTCTAGCCGGATGCGGATCACCACGCCGCACGCCATCACAACCTACGGAACCCGGGGAAACGGAGACGGAAACGGGGGAAACGGAAGGGGGCTCCGATTTAGAAGAGTGTGCCCGGGCTCACTTAGCGCGGAGAAAGCGGAGGGAGGCGCGAGGAGGTGATGCCAGAAGGGTCAGATTGTCCGTGTTGATGAAGCAAGCTGTTCGGGAGCTGCCCTTGCCGCATGCGCTTAAAAAGTTAGTTGTGTTTTTTCATTATATTGTATAGTATTGTCCACGAGTCGTGGTCGCCCTAAACGTAGCGATAGGCTGTGCAGTTTTGATTTGACGATCTTTTCTTACTTTTGATTATTTTCATTATGAATAAACAATGTACAAGCAAGCAAGTTCAAAATACCTAATAACGAGACGAGCGGGCACGAGTCGTCGACCGTAATTTTTGATGTACGAAGGCAAACTTATTCTTTATAAAATTATTTTGATTTCAAATAAAGGGAATGGTGAATAGCTAATACGAATAAAAATATAAGTTTGATTAGAAAAATGTTATAAATGAATTACACATTTAATGTAAATACATTTATTTTTAATGCAATGGTTATTAATAATAACTGAAATCATGTTTTTAAGTTTGGCGTTGTAAAGTGTATATAATATTTCACAAATTTTGCTCGTGTTTATGTTGGCTTATCTACTAATCAAACACTGGTACTGGTAATCAAATACTCTTACTGGTTTGAGTAATCCTCTAAGTTAGATTGTCATGCTGTACTGAAACACGGTAGAAATTCCTACCGTACGAACGAAACGCTTTGAGGCTACATTCTTTATCCGCACTGTGAGAGATTGGAACTCACTGCCGGCATCTGTATTTCCTGTGACATACAATGTGGGGATTTTCAAAGATAGGGTGAATAGGTATCTTCTAGGAAAGCGTGCACCACCGTGGACCGCATCAATGCTCACCAGACTTGATGCGGTCAAACGCAAGCCTATTCCGTATATAAAAAAAAAAAAAAAAACAGCTACTGGAAGGTGTTATTGTGTTTTAAGAACTACAGATTCAAATCGGTCTGGTTTACAAATTTGAGGATGAACCTGTAATATTTTTTATTGGACTTTTCTTTATCTCAACAGGTAAGAAAAAAATAGATTTAGAAGAAATTGAAGTAGTTATTATTCAGTTTACATGAATTGACATTTATTAGTAATAGGATTACTACAAGTAGAAATATTTTATTTGATATAAATTAATATATTTATTTCTTCTCACCCAGGTTCGTCAACTTGGGTCGTTGCTTCGAGTTTTAAAGAAATTTCTAGCAGCAATCACTGTCCAAGTCAACTTTTGGTGTCATAGTAACCGAGTAGGATTACAATTTACGAATATGTTATGTAATGACAGCTTTTATTGTTTCTGAGATTGAAAATTTATTAGAAAGGACTGATTTATAATGAGTCATTTATATTATTATGTATAAGTTGGTTACTTTGTTATTTATAAACACCAAGTTAATGTGGGAAATTATTTTTTACATAAATAACTTAATCCAAGTTCTTCTACTACAAAGATATTATATAATTCAATTACAAACATACATTATAAATGTAAATATAAGACATCAAACTTAAACTTAACTTCGTAACTAATTTAATAAACTTTTACTCGCTAATCCTGCGGTTTATATTCAACTCAACTCTACTACGAGTCATACATTTGCTATTATAAATAACTTAATTATAGTTAAGATTAACTACTCTCTCTGTGCTATCCTTTAGAGTTCCCCGTAAATTTCCTTTTCAAGTTGAACAAAAATATATTATTTGTTGTTGTTTTTTTTTTTCATATAAATTTGATGTTTATAAATAGCAGAATAATTTATAGGTCATATAATGCATTGTGAGAACAGTGACCGAAAATTTCACAAAGATTTTGTATGTTGCTACAATGTTAATTATAATTATATAATGTAAAATATTAAAGTAAGTAGGGCTGTAACACACTAATCTAATTTATTGAGTGTTTTCTATTGTTTTTGTCTATTTGTTTGGAATTTGTGGCCTTAACATCAAATTATTAAGGAAATAGTTTATTGATTGCTGTTGTTTTTCACTGGATATGTTATTATTAGGTTCTTTTATTCGGCAAATTGGGTTTCTTTAGTCTAATTAGATATAAAAACTATATTGCATTACGTTAATCGTTTCAAGAATTTATAAGACTTACCGGAGGTCCGGCAAAGAGAAATGTCCGGCAAAATGAGAAAATATTCTATATAAAGCCAGCCAGTTAGGTCAACAAAATAACCTACATTCGGGGTTCAATTTTCTTCGCTTTGGTAACGAGGCATAAGGCGGCGTTGAGTTTCACCACTCAACATGCAATGCTTCTAGAATTTGGCGGAAAGTGGGAAACGGAAGGTTCCCTCGCCTACCTACGCTATGTACGGAATACAGCGTTAAGGTAAAAAAATCTACAATTAAGTCTAGATTTTAGTGCATGTAATAGACTAGTGTGTTACACTCACTAGTTAGTTCTACTGACATCACAACCAAGTACTAGATACATTTTACAAATTTTTGTCTACTTTTTGAATTATTTGTCCTTAAATTACTAATTTAAAATAGTTTTTGATGGAAGAGTGTGAGTGTTCGCTTTTTATTACTAAAATTAGTAAACAAAGATGAAATGGCATTTTTTCTATGTTTTTTAAAGTTTCGATTAAAAGATAAAAGTCATAATTTAAAATTTGTGTAGTACTTGGTGTGATCATAAAAACTTGTATTACTATTGCTTTAATATAGTTAAATTTTTAAGTGTTCTTAAGTTAGTTGGTGCAAATTTTATTATTATATTAGGATATTAATATTCTTTTGCCCTTTCCTGTTATAATGAGAAGACTTATATATACACAAAAATATCTAAATAGAAATGTTAAGTTGACAACGCTAATGAACATCTTATGACTTCACACTAGATTTTCTTTGGTTAAATTGTTAAATACTTGAAGCTAATAAAAATTTGAATGGAAAGACATCAAATTATATCCTCGGTGGGAAATGTGGTTTAATGTTTAAGTAACTGGCTGTTACAGCAAGAGAATAGTTGCTAAAATATATTTTTATATAAAAATGTATTTTTTTTATCTATGTTAAAGCAATAGTGTTACAAATTTTACTATAATCGTTCAATATGAAAAAGTTGATATGTTTAATATATCTATATCTATGTATAGTATATATTGTAAGTAAAATTGTTGGTTTTTGTTGATATGATTAATTTGGTTATATAACGTCACTACAGTTGTTGCGTTTATACTTTGGATAATCTAAGTTATAGTAAGTAATGTACTAATAAATATATAATCAATTATATGTTTTTGCTTTTAATTGTTTTCCCATTTGGTGTGTGATATTCACAATGCTTTTAGTGTGTGATATTCACAATGCTTCACAAATTAATTGTATTATAGCTATCGAATTTGGTTTATTTTCTAAAATATAAAAAAAATATAATATAATTTATAAGGTACGTTCAAATTTGAATAATCTTTTGAGATTTTCACAATAAAATAATAATGCTACTTTTGTCTATTACATTTATAGGATTTGAAGTAATAGAAAATATGTAGATACAGTAGGAATAGAATCCGAACTTATTAAGCGTGGTACAAGTGATCTAGCTAATTAAACATGTATTTACTGAACAATTTCTCTATTAACTTGCAATGAATATTTTGTCTTATTAGAAACCAACCTACTTGCTTGTTACCCTATACTGTTACTGTTAAGCATTTGGAAAGTGAAACTTGTGTGGTAGAAAATAAATGCTCAATAAACGCTGAGTTGTTCATAATACGTTTATTTATAAATACATTTACAGGTGAGTATTTGCCGGTGGGTGCTCTGTTTATGTACATTTGCCTTTAAATTACAGATTCACTATAAAAATAAAGCCTCAATTGACATCTGTCATCTGTTTTTTATACATACATAATTATAAATCTATGTTTTATCTGTAATTACTTATTAATTATATTTTTAAAATCAATACAAAGTCTTAATGATTCAAATTCGCACTTATAGTCATCATCCCACAATCAACATGCTAACACCATTTCCCAGAGTGCACTTTGCCGTTAACTCTGACATGCATTGTTTCTGGGTAGAGGTCATCAGCGGCCGGCGTAGGGGGTGCGGGGTGTGAGGGGGCTGAAGTCAGACCATTGAGTGCCTTTCGTGCGGGTCGGGGGGTAGCGCGACCCCCGTCACGCACTCTTTCTCGCACCCACCTGTCCGCTGCGTGACTCCTCTTGACGGGCCTCTTGGACATGTTCACGTCGTTCTGTGATGGCGGTCGGCTATTCGTTTCTGATTCACTGCCGTTTATTAATGAATGTGCGCTTCGAGCTTTGTGAAGAGATAGTCTAAGAGGCTTTCGCGGTGGAGTTGGTCGTGTTTTTATTTCATCCTCATTTTTTATGTAGTGGCTAAGTCTGGAACAGCTCTCGGATCCGTAGTCGAGGCGCGGTGAGCTGCTGTAGATGTCTCCATTGGGGAAATCTGAACATTCTGACTCGAATTCCGATGATTTAGCGCTCCGAGTGTGTTTTGATGAGCGTCTGCTAGATTTGTGCGCGTTTTCCAATACTTTACCATCTATTCTGTTGTAAACGTAGTTCTTCTCTGTTTCCAATTGAATATTCTCGACACTTTCGTTTTTTTTCATCTTACGGAGACGTTGCGATCGTTTTAATTGTTCAATTATTGACAATGTCTTTCTCTCCGCCCAGTTCGTCTTTTTTATACTTTCTTCTATTCTTTCTGCGGTCTTTTTGATCTCGTTCCGACGCTCGCAGGAGTTTGATTGTATTTCCTTCGCGTCCAAATCGCTGTCCGACCTGAATTGCTCATCTTTGGACCTGCTATATCGATCTTTAAGCCGTTGTTTTTCCATGTGTCTTTGATTTCGTTCTATCATCCTGATGGCGGCATCTGTTTCTGTGGTGTAGTCGTGGATGCAGTGGTGGGAGAGGGAGTGGCGCATTCGACCAGTCCGGTGTTCTAAGCTGTGGGAACTGTGAGACCTTCTGTTAGGAGTTGGGGAAGTCCTTGGGGATGTTGCTAGTCTAGAGGAAGCTCCTGATGCATTAGATCTTGGCCTCACTATAGGTAAATTTGTTTCTCCACTATCGAGTCCAGGCAGCTTGGCTACGATGGCGGTAATATCTGGTCCCTTTTGGAACACTTGTACTTCCGACTTGGGACTCGCTTTGGTCGGTTCTGAGGTTATGTTGATATTTGTGACGTTCTTCTTTGTTTTGTTCACTGTAATACAGCTGTCGTTACTGCTTACTGGGTGTAGCTGTAAAGTGAAGTTTTATATTTATATTTACGAAATATGGTTGATTTAATGACCCTTAAAAAGATTATTCTATTTTAATTAGCTGATATTATTACTAAGTGATATTTTCTAATAATCTTCATTGATTAACTCTATTTGTAGGTGGTTTTTATAAAGCAATAACTTTTTTCTTGTGTAAATTTCGTTATTTTATATAATCGTTAGAAACTAAATGAGGGTAATTTAATTAAAACAGTCCAATATTTTTTAATACTACTATAATCATGCAGATTGATTTTATTTACAATCAAATTATATAATTAAATAGGTTTAGGTAGGTAGACTGTTAAAAATGATATGCGTTTATTGTTTATATTATGCGCCGTCGCATGTTATGGCTCTGACTGGAAGGAGTGAAATATTTAAGATTTCGCTCCGGTAACCAAGCTAAGCGCGGCGTTAAGTTCCGTCACTCAACACGCAATGCCTTCGTCTTTTTTTAATTATTTTAATTTGTTTTCTCTGGTAAGACAAAACACTATATTGAGTTTCGCAAATCTACATACACAATGTCTCAAGTGGACGGAAAATGGAAAACGGAGTGATTTAACATCTCATATCTCATTAATAGAACACAGGTTATATAACAGTTTATACCTGTGTATGTACAGATAACAGTTCAGCAACTTGTTCCTCGAGGTACGATATACGGTGCGTGAGACGCGTGTTGTCAGATCTTAGCCCCTCTTTGGCCTTCTCAGCGTCTTCTGCTGCGGTTCGTAGAGCACCTAGTTCTGCTCGTAGGGAGACCGCTTCGTTCTGGAATATAAATAATGATAAAAAAAACATCGTCGTTGCGCAGCGGTGACTGACTGCAATTATGACGGTTGTAGGTTCGATTTCCACTCCGGGAAACGAATTATTTTCGCTCTACACGCGATGTCTCGATTAGGATGTGATTGTTGCACCATATGAGAAGTAAGATCTTATATAACGGCTTATGTATATTTTCAAATTAAAATAATAAATTATACTTTGATTACTCAAGGTAAGTCATTTTGTTAAAAAATGTCTATTTTAAAATCTAAGGGGAATTTCCATTAATTGCTATTTTATGAATAGATACCTGAGTGAAAGCAGGCACTGGAGGCGAAGACTGTCCGCGAAGTAATACTAAGCGATTTGGTGACATAAAGGCGGCCCGACGCAACTCCTCCTGGTTGCAACTTAGCGTCGACGTGCCGTTTACTTCTAGGATTCTGTAAATGGCAATTATTTTTTGTTTTAAGGTAAAATATAAATGATAAATGCGTTGTATTCTTTGTTAACGTTTCTTAAAAATTGTTATTGGTTATTTGTTATCTGTTTATTTAAGTTAAGTAATTATCTCTATATACACAATAAAACACTAAAAATATTTTGTCCGTACATTTAGTATTTTTGACTGAAATGGATAGAGTTGCACTTAAAAAGAATAATTAGAAAGCAAAAATATATTTTTATAATTTCTTGTCTATCTGTCTGTATGTATAGTTACGCTAATCTCTGAAAGTACTGAACCGATTTACCTAAAACATTCACCAATTTCTTTGTTTTAACCCAGCTTAACATTTAAAGTTTGTTTCATCAAAATCGGTTCATTAAAAAAAAGTTATAGTCATTTGAATGAACTCAAGGCATGAGTTTGCCTGCAAATATATAGCAATTCATATCTATACTTATACTAATAATAAATCTGTATTTGTTTGTAATAAATCTGTATTTTTAACCGACTTTCAAAACAAGGAGGAGGTTCTCAATTAAACATTTTCGATTCGATATTCGATTCATTTATTCGATTAATTATTTTGGATTTGATTTCGATATTGCATTTTTCGATTCGGTTTTTGTAATATCATTACAGTTATTTTACAAAGAATATTATAAATTCTTACCCAAATCAATAATTTAACATTTAAGGCTGTTTCTGAACGAGTAAATGAAATTTTTCATTGACATCAACACATTTGGCTGTCAATTCTGTTTATTCAACGAATAATCATGTAGTTCAAGCGGGCGAAGCCGCGGTGCGGCCGCTGGTGTAGCAATAAACTCTTCTCTTGCATGTACACTGTACACGGTCGGCGCAAATAATTTAGTGTTAAATCACTTTGTTTTCTACTTTCCGCCTATGTAGAGACTGCGCGTGGTGTGAGGATAACCGACGACGGCTACATTAGTATAATTTCAGTGGAAATCGAATCCACAATCATCGCGCCAAACTCTTCTCAACTACGTCACGGAGGCGTTCATTTGATTACATTCAAAGCACTTATAGCATGCTGGCTCTAAGACGGCTATTCATTTATTTTATATCCTATCAGAGCCCCGCCCTCGCTTTGGCTAAGTAAATAAATTATACGGTCAGTGCTATCAGTAATAAAGATTCACTTTGTAATAGCGTCCTGGAATATTTCGTACGATATATGACAGGTGTGTATATGTACCTACTCGTTTCCTGGATTACCCGCCCTTAGCATCATACTGTAAAGGTCGGTCGTTCATGTTAATATAATCTCTTAAATTTATAGTATTTACTTAAAATAAAATGAAGCACAATTGCACGAAACCTATAATCTTGTTTAATATGGGCGGTTTAACGACTGCGGTTTTTTCTTTTAATACGAATCAGTTAATCCAGCTGTACTTTAATAGCATTTAGCAGCCTATATATGTTTTCTCTTAGTAAAATTACATAGTAATATGTGGCTGTAAACTATTTTCATTTCCACGTTCAGGTGAGATGTGCGGCGTAGAGTTGCGCCACTTAACTAGCGTTTGGCAAATAGGGCTGCAAAGTAAGGAACAGCGTGTTTTAACAATAAGGCTTCTTTGTTTGCCACCGAAAATCTGCTTTTTCCCGCATAGCATTTTATTTTAAATTTTATTTTAAATAAGTTATTTTTGTTTGTTCCGCAAAAATTAGCAGGAAAGTATAGAATATTTCCTTATATTATAAAAGTTTTTCTATATACAGAAACTCAAATACATAACGAGATAGTATAAATACCTGTCTCCAGTTTTAACAGCGGGGTTCTCGCTCCAGTCCACCACCGCGCCAGTACCGCGTATCACCGCGTTCCAAGCGCCTTCGCGGACGTCCGCGGACACTAAGACCGCAGTGCCGCCACACTCCCGTACCGTGCTGAGGGAAAAACATATTTATAATTTGTTGTAATAAAAATTAGTACTGACTCAATAGAGAGGATCATGCGACAGGTTGAGGGTTCGATCCCCACTCGAGCAAAATAAATATTTTCACTTCTTAGCTCTGGTGTCGAGGCAAAGCGCGGTGAGTGGTGAATTCCGCCACTCAACACGCAATGCCTCCAAGATTTGGCGGTAAATGGGGAGCGAAGTGTCTGAACACTAGGCTCTCTCTGCCTACCCTGCAACATACGTGAGGCTCAAAGTTCTGGTACTCCGAAAGCATACATGTGTTAGCGTATTTACTAATTTAAAATTTAGGATATTAAAGTGGATGCAAGTTGGAGGAGTGTTCTTTGATCATTGAACGAAACCGGCATGAAGTAAATATGGGTGTTGGGCACAAATGAAATAACCGCAAACTAAACTCGCTTGGGACTTCGTCCCGTACTCAAATGGTAATGACTAAGAGCTGTGGAATCAGCTGGTAATCTGACACTTTATAAGTTGTATGTTGATAGTTCCTGAGATTAGCGGCTATAACCAAACAAACTTTTAATATATCTATAATATTAAACTAGTATAGAAATATTCTTACTTCGAAATACGACACAATGCGATGGTGTCTCCTTCAAGACTTTTAGTATATAAACATTCCAATACTACCACTAGCGGCGGTATTATTCGTAGGTCGCCGTAAGGGCCAGGGCCTAGGTGCAGTGACCGTGAGCCCTCACGGTCCAGGCCCGAGGTGTCGGTACTCGGTAGTTATGATATGTAGTTAGATAGCGTCACGGGCGAGGGCGCTCGGGGCACGGTTCGCTGACCGTTGGATAACCATGCTAGATGGTATTGATGGATATATATTTTTTTATTACCTAAGTAATAACAGGCATAAGAGAGAGAGAGGGAGAGTAAATAAGAGGCCGTCGTGGCGCAGGGACATAAGGGCGTGACTGCAGCGCGATGGTAGTGGGTTCGATCCCAGCTCGAGGAAGTGAAATATTTATTTACGTTTATATTTCCATTTCTTCGCTCGATAGATAAAAAATATAAAAAAATATACTTAGTCTTACTCATTTCTTTAAAATTTGTAAAATAAACGATATATTAATCAATGACAACTTACAAATTGTGTTGAAAGTGTGTGTAGGTCGCTCCCACATCAATTACGTAAATATACTAAAATCATATCCACCCTAACGCCTAGGTATTGTATGGAACACCTACGACCTATTCTCAGGGCCTAAGTTCAGGTTGTAAACCTTGCTCACGTGTGCTAACAATTGCCCTTGTGCTTATTATTTATTGGACGAGCTGTTAGATCTGTAAGTTCCTGAGCTATTGTTATTTTACTGACTGAATTTATCAAGTATAGAAACTTTAATACCNGTGCGATTTAAGAATACTATGATAATAATACTTGAGAAGTGCTATAGGCTATATAACATTACATTACACATATATACTAGTAAATTAAAATACTTTCTAATTTGACATGCAATTTATTCTGCCATGTTAATAACAACCGTCGTCGCTACGCGACCGCGTTCTTTACCGCGTCATTTTGATATTCATCCTTATGAAAATAAATATAATAGTCACTTTTAGCATTTCATCTAGATTGAAATTATATTTCTATAGAAATTATATTCTTATATTTCAAGCAGGCGTAGCTGCGTCCGGGTCCGCTAGTCAAATTATATAATTAAATAGGTTTAGGTAGGTAGACTATTAAAAATGATATGCGTTTATTGTTTATATTATACGCCGTCGCATGTTATGGCTCGGGGCTTGCGACTATGGGATGTGGGTTCGATTCTGACTAGAAGGAATGAAATATTTAATATTTCACTCTGGTAACGAAGCTAAGCGCGGCGTTAAGTTCCGTCACTCAACACGCAATGCCTTCGTCTTTTTTAAATAATTTTAATTTGTTTTCTCTGGTAAGACAAAACACTACATTGAGTTTCGCAAATCTACATACACAATGTCTCAAGTGGACGGAAAATGGAGAACGGAGTGTTTTAACATCTCATTAATAGAACACAGGTTATATAACATTTTATACCTGTGTATGTACAGATAACAGTTCAGCAACTTGTTCCTCGAGGTAGGATATACGGTGCGTGAGACGCGTGTTGTCAGATCTTAGCCCCTCTTTGGCCTTCTCAGCGTCTTCTGCTGCGGTTCGTAGAGCACCTAGTTCTGCTCGTAGGGAGACCGCTTCGTTCTGGAATGTAAAAAATAATAAAAAAAACTATGACGGTTGTGCGTTCGATTTCCACTCCGGGAAACGAATTATTTTGGCTCTACACGCGATGTCTCGATTAGGATGTGATTGTAGCACCATATGAGAAGTAAGATCTTATATAACGGCTTATGTATATTTTAAATTGAAAGAATAAATTATACTTTGATTACTTAAGGTAAGTGATTTTGTTAAAAAATGTCTATTTTAAAATCTAAAGGGAATTTCCATTAATTGCTATTTTATGAATAGATACCTGAGTGAAAGCAGGCACTGGAGGCGAAGACTGTCCGCGAAGTAATACTAAGCGGTTTGGTGACATAGAGGCGGCCCGACGCAACTCCTCCTGGTTGCAACTTAGCGTCGACGTGCCGTTTACTTCTAGGATTCTGTAAATGGCAATAATTTTTTGTTTTAAGGTCAAATATAAATTATAAATGCGTTGTATTCTTTGTTAACGTGTCTTAAAAATTGTTATTGGTTATTTGTTATCTGTTTATTTAAGTTAAGTATTCTCTTCTCTATAAAATCAGTAAAAATATTTTGTCTGTAGGTACATTTAGTATTTTTGACTGAAATGGATAGAGGGGCTGCTAGTATAGCAATAAACTCTTCTCTTGCATGTACACTGTACAGGGTCGGCACAAATAATTTAGTGTTAAATCACTTTGTTTTCTACTTTCCGCCTATGTAGAGAACATTGCGCGTGGTGTGAGGATAACCGACGACGGCTACATTTGTATAATTTACCTCAGTGGAATCAATCAAAAAAATCGAATCCACAGTCATCGCACCTTCCAAACTCTTCTCAACTACGTCACGGAGGCGTTCATTTGATTACATTCAAAGCACTTATAGCATGCTGGCTCTAAAATGGCTATTCATTTATTTTATATCCTATCAGAGCCCCGCCCTCGCTTTGGCTAGGTAAATAAATTATACGGTCAGTGCTATCAGTAATAAAGATTCACTTTGTAATAGCGTCCTGGAATATTTCTTACGATATATGGTAGGTATGTATATGTACCTACTCGTATCCTGGATTACCCGCCCTTAGCATCATACTGTAAAGGTCGGTCGGTAATGTTTATATAATCTCTTCAATTTATAGTATTTACTTAAGATAAAATTAAGCACAATCTCACGAAACCTATATTCTTGTTTAATATGGGCGGTTTAACGATTGCGGTATTTCTTTTAATGACACAGCCATCCAGCTGTAGTTTAATAGCATTTTAAAATATTTTACAGCCTATACATGTTTTCTCTTAGTTAAATTACATTATAATATGTGGCTGTAAACTATGTTCATTTCCACGTTCAGGTGAGAAGTGCGGCGTAGAGTTGCGCCACTCAAATAGCGTTTGGCAAATAGGGCTGCAAAGTTAGGAACAGCGTGTTTTAACAATAAGGTTTCTTTGCTTGCCAGCGAAAATCGGCTTTCGCGTAGTATTTTATTTTAAATTAGGTAGGTATAGGTTATTTTTGTTTGTTCCGCAAAAATTAGAAGGAAAGTATAGAATATTTCCTTATATTATAAAAGTTTTTCTATATACAGAAACTCAATAGCATAAATACCTGTCTCCAGTTTTAACAGCGGGGTTCTCGCTCCAGTCCACCACCGCGCCAGTACCGCGTATCACCGCGTTCCAAGCGCCTTCGCGGACGTCCGCGGACAGTAAGACTGCAGTGCCGCCACACTCCCGTACCGTGCTGAGGGAAAAACATATTTATAATTTGTTATAATAGAAATTAGTACTTACTCAATAGAGGAGATCATACGTCTTGCGATTGTAAATGCGACAGGTTGAGGGTTCGATTCCCACTCGAGCAAAATAAATATTTTCACGTCTTCGCTCTGGTATCGAGGCGAAGCGCGGCGGTGAGTGGTGAATTCCGCCACTCAACACGCAATTCCTCTAAGATTTGGCGGTAAATGGGGAGCGGAGTGTCTTAACACTAGGCTCTCTCCGCCTACCCTGCAACATACGTGAAGTTCTGATACTACGAACACACGTTACTTAGGTACAGTAATGGTGATAGCATACATGTGTTAGCATATTTAGTAATTTAAAATTTAGGATATTAAAGTGGACGCCAGTTGGAGGAGTGTTCTTTGGTCATTGAACGCGACCGGCATGAATTAAATATGGGTGTGTGCACAAATGAAATAACCTCAAACTAAATTCGCTTTTACATGCGACTTCGTCCCGTACTCAAATGGTAATGACTAAAAGCTGTGGAATCAGCTGGTAATCTGACACATTATAAGTTGTATGTTGATAGTTCCTGAGATTAGCTATAACCAAACAAACTTTTAATATATCTATAATATTAAACTAGTATAGAAGTATAGATACTTCCCAATGCGTCACAATGCAATGGTGTCTCCTTCAAGACTTTTAGTATATAAACATTCCAATACCACCACTAGCGGCGGTATTATTCGTAGGTCGCCGTAAGGGCCAGGGCCTAGGTGCAGTGACCGTGAGCCCTCACGGTCCAGGCCCGAGGTGTCGGTACTCGGTAGTTATGATATGTAGTTAGATAGCGTCACGGGCGAGGGCGCTCGGGGCACGGTTCGCTGACCGTTGGATAACCATGCTAGATGGTATTGATGGATATATATTTTTTTATTACCTAAGTAATAACAGGCATAAGAGAGAGAGAGGGAGAGTAAATAAGAGGCCGTCGTGGCGCAGGGACATAAGGGCGTGACTGCAGCGCGATGGTAGTGGGTTCGATCCCAGCTCGAGGAAGTGAAATATTTATTTACGTTTATATTTCCATTTCTTCGCTCGATAGATAAAAAATATAAAAAAATATACTTAGTCTTACTCATTTCTTTAAAATTTGTAAAATAAACGATATATTAATCAATGACAACTTACAAATTGTGTTGAAAGTGTGTGTAGGTCGCTCCCACATCAATTACGTAAATATACTAAAATCATATCCACCCTAACGCCTAGGTATTGTATGGAACACCTACGACCTATTCTCAGGGCCTAAGTTCAGGTTGTAAACCTTGCTCACGTGTGCTAACAATTGCCCTTGTGCTTATTATTTATTGGACGAGCTGTTAGATCTGTAAGTTCCTGAGCTATTGTTATTTTACTGACTGAATTTATCAAGTATAGAAACTTTAATACCAAATGTGATTTTTAAAAACGGACATAAATATTTATAACTTATGTATATTTATTTATAGGTATGTTCTTGCAGCATTGGCTGAGAGTTTTCAATATGAACTGAGCGGCGTCGAAGTGAGTGGTGGACCTCGACGCCGCGGCTGCTTCGTTGCCAGAGTGAGGAAATTAAAATATTATATAAAACCGCTATTGGGAATCGCACCCACAACTTGTGGTGTTTGCGGTCGCACGCCTGTGCCCCTGCACCACTTCTGGCTTCAATACTCATATTAGGTATATCTACATTATAAAAAAAACAAAGCCTCCCATTTATTATCCCCAAAATTTCAATAACTCAGCCATAAAAATACTATAGACATAGTAACTGTAAACAATTGAAGCTCACATTAGCGGTTATTTACGAATCGTAAGTTAGTTAAAGCACGTTAAACGCACTGTTTGAACAAAACGTAGGTTTTCCCACGACCACCACACTCCATGCACCGCGGGTCGTGCAGGCAACAGAGCGAACGAAGGAAATTACCTCTAGGTACTTATAACAAGTCCAATAGTTTCGTGTGAAGTACAAATTCAATTTTCTATGATTATACCTATTACCTACGAGTATATAGGTAAAATTATTGTATTTTTTAGCTTCACGCTTTATCTCGGTTATAGCGGGATAGGTAGAGGGAGTCTAAAATTAAGACTCACACTGTACAATTCTCAATACATTGCGTGTTGAGTGGCGGAACGTTCTTACTCCGAGAGAAAATTGAACCTACAACCGTTGCGCCACAGCGGCCTTTTATTTAAATTATATTCGCGTTTTTTATGTTTAAATTTCTCTTGTTGTATACTAGCCAGATTCTAGAGTTAAGATACTACGTTCTCAATTTTGTTAGTTCGATCCTCATAAGGGAAATTGAATTAAATTCATGGAAAGGATAAGGCAAATGAGAGCACGGGTCACGTGGTGTTAAGTGTAATACCAGAGGAGCTACAGGTGCATTGCCCGCCTTAAGGTAGAGGTTACATATCTCTTAAATTTTGTTAAATTCTTACGTTCCCTGAACATTCATTATACTCGTATTATGTTATCACCGTACCTGACTGCGTTACTGAGGTGTTTTGCGCTCGCGAATATCCTAACTTGGAAGACTGTGTAAATGTACTCGTACTCTCTAAAACCGGCTCTAACAAACCTAATAAGTCTATTCAAGATCAAGATTCATGTCTTTATCCAGATTGTATCCGATTACTATAAAATATTTACTTATTTATGGCTACTGATTTTATTATTATTATTTATATTTTATTTTTAGAGGCTCTCGTATTTCTCCCCTCTGATAACAAGAAGAACCGCGGCGTAGAGTACTACCACTGGAGACGCAATGTTTCGAAAATTATGAGGTGCATGGGTGAAGGAGTGTCTTGACACTAGTTTTCCTATGCTTATCCAGCTATGTGGAAAGCTGAAGTATGCGTGAAGCTGCTTTTAGAAATATGGGAAAAACAATTANGCGTTGCCCGCCTTTAAGGTAGAGGTAGGTGCGTTTTTTAAAGGTACCCATGTCGTATCGAGCCGGAACCACTGCTACAGGTAGGCCATTCCATAATTGTGTGGTGCGTGGGCGGAGGTTCTTAAGCACCGCACAGCGGTAGAGTGCCAAGTATCCAGGTGGTGAGGATGATATTTAAGTTTATACCGTACTGTTAAAAATTCGATGGCAGGTACCAGGACAAAGAGTTCCCCAGAACACTTCCCATGATAAATGTTAGGCAATGCACAGCGAAGAGACGTCTCTACGCAAAGCCAAAGTGTAAAGCCTTTCACAGATTATTGGGTCCCCAATAATTCGAACATCCCTACTGTCTTAACACTACGTTCCCTCTGCTCACCCTGCTATGTGCGGGATACAAAGTGAAGGTAAAAAATACCCCGTGGTAGACAAAGTATGGCGTTGAGTTCCACAAAGCGGAGAATGCTTATCACTAGTATCTCTCCGACAACCAAATGGTATAAAGCTTGGGGCTAAAATATCTCTTAAATTTTGTTAAATTCTTACGTTCCCTGAACATTCATTATACTCGTATTATGTTATCACCGTATCTGACTGCGTTACTGAAGTGTTTTGCGTTCGCGAATATCCTAACTTGGAAGACTGTGTAAATATACTCGTACTCTCTAAAACCGGCTCTAACAAACCTAATAAGTCTATTCAAGATCAAGATTCATGTCTTTATCCAGATTGTATCCGATTACTATAAAATATTTACTTATTTATGGCTACTGATTTTATTATTATTATTTATATTTTATTTTTAGAGGCTCTCGTATTTCTCCCCTCTGATAACAAGAAGAACCGCGGCGTAGAGTACTACCACTGGAGACGCAATGTTTCGAAAATTATGAGGTGCATGGGTGAAGGAGTGTCTTGACACTAGTTTTCCTATGCTTATCCAGCTATGTGGAAAGCTGAAGTATGCGTGAAGCTGCTTTTAGAAATATGGGAAAAACAATTAAATCGCAACCTCGCAACTAATCGCAATATTTCTTCTTTAACCTGCAAAAGATATATGTGCATACATAAGAAGAAAGAATGCTATTTCTTATACCTTTGTAAATGCGCACTCATGTTAGGAAACTTAGAAAAAGTACTAACATTGTAACATTACTTTATAGGAGTTAGATATCGTTAAAATCCTAAGTAAGTACATATATCAATTCGTAACACATCTAGATGTTAGATATGACGGTGCCGTATAAGGCTTGGAACGGATAACCGGCGTTTACCTCATAAGATAATCTACAGTCTGTAACTATCCTTATTTCGAAGTACAAAGTACTATAATAGTATAAAAGTGGCATATTCGCGATACAGGCTTATGAGAGTGTTATAGGCTTTAAAGGAACATATGCATTTTACTAAGGTTTAAGTTTGTTTTGAAAGCGGAAGCTTTCAATTTGTTACGTTCTAAGAAGAATAAATATCGAATGTCTAGTTTTAAACTATCTTTAGGAAACGTTTTTAAACAATACAAAATATTTTTGTATTGTATTGTATTGTATATAAAGGGTAAACAATTTGTAAATTAAATTTTACACAGCGGAACTTCCACGTATTTCCAATTACTTATCTCCTCTTATATAACATCCTCTTTCATTTTTAAAAGCTTTATTCATCCAAAGACATTTGTTTAGTTATTAAAAATATAAAACAATTATTCAATTTACAAAAAATCTAAGATATTGTATTAAAATTTATCACAAAAAAATAAGTATTACCTACCTACCAAAATGTTTACTAAGCCTTTTGGAATTTGTCCAAGCACTTTAACCAATTAAGCTAATTAATTATAATATACGAGTATATATAACTTTACGTATGCGACGAAAAATTCATTAAATTTAATTTGTTAAATTATTTCATTAATCTTTACCAAATCAACATTTCGGGTCGGTGAGATCAAAGGAGCATATTTCGAATGTCAGTTTTCCTGCATCTGTCTGCAAGTTAATAAAACTAACCAAGTGCGAGTCGGACTCGTGCCCGAAGTGTTTCGTATCATTATCCATAAAAAACGCTAAAAAAACACTTTTATTTTATTCCTATAATCCCTTACATAATTGTTTTATTTTAATTTAATTATTTACATTTAAAGTATCTGTGAACATTTATGCGTCGTTTCAAGCATCTATCTGTTGTCGTTATCAATATCGAGCAAGAACGAGCAAAAAAATTTGTTTATTGTATGGGAGCCCCCTTAATTATTTATTAAATGGTTCTAGTATTTGTTGTTATAGCGGCAATAGATATACAATATCTGTAAAAAATCAACTGTCTGACTGTGGCGGTCCATACAAGACATAGCCTGGTGACCTTCTAATCAAGACGAAGACGGACGGACAGACAGCGAAGTCTTAGTAGTAAAGTTCCGTTTTACCGAAAGTAAAGTTTTCCAAAAGTAAAGTTTACCGAAAGTAAAGTTTACCGAAAGTAAAGTTAAGATTTTACGGAATAATTGACTAACTTATTTTTGCGGGGATTTGACTAATTTTGTATGAAACTAGGACGTAAAATAATGTGATCCTATAATATTGCAGTTTTTTCTCTCGCTTCACGGAATTTTTAAAACAATGGTTTTAAACCTGTTGTCGATTGGTCAGGGATACTGTAAATGGCTCTAGACATTAATTGCGATTAAGCTCGTGTTACCGAACGATAAAATTTTATTAGGGCATTTTGCAATACGACTATAATAATCCACTTCTAATACCAATTAAATTAGTCAAACTGAACACCACGTTTTTATGATTGTACCAACTAAGTGGACAGAGGAGTAGGTCTGGTGTTCCCGGACTTTATCTCTGAATACGTTTCTTTCAATTTTTCGGGGCAATTTTTTTGTTACTAAAATTTCTGAGGTGGGCACGGATCACCCGGCCCCTCCTTCACCCTACGCTCATGACCTTATATAAATCAAATAAAACAAGAAAATGGTTTGCTTTAATGAAAAATGGAATATAACAAAAATGAAAATAGCAGTAATTAAAACATGAAGTAAGGGAAAGTAAAGTTATTAGTCCTTTATTCAACAACCGCAAAAGGAAACCACGAGCTTTCGCTCTCACTTCACTAAAGTGTACGAAAATTTGTAGTCCATTGTGAAAATCCCACAACAGTGTTGAAATCAAAAGTGGTTATTAGCATTAACTTACTTACTATATTACTTTAGACACTTTTATATCAATACTAATACTGCGAAATTCGTGTCAGTGTCATACATGACTCCAGATATTTCTATTTCACAACTGGATAAAGCCTCCAGAATTAGGCGGAAAACGGAGAACAGAGAGCCGTAACACTAGATTCTCGTAACCTTTACTTTTTTTACTTTACCTTGCCTTTACTTCAATTTACTGTATGAATTCCCACATATTTTTTTTATCACTGGCAATCGTGAAAATCGCAGCGATAGCTCTAGTATAGCGTGAGTAACATAGAACAATGTAAATATAGCTAATAACAATTAGTCGCAAATTGATCGATCAGTCATTTTTACTTCCGCCTTACTTTTCACTTATTAGATTCGTAAGCAAAAACGTGGGATTTTTAAGTGTAGGCGCTAGTCTGCTTTTAATTATATTTTATCGCTAGGTCAGTAATGAAATGAATTTTGGAAATAAGATTAAGATTAAATAATGTAAATTAGATACAAAAAAAATTTAATCTATTAAAATATAATTATATGGATTTTAAGTCTTTTGTTGGTTGTCTAGACACTCTTTTTCTCTCCGTTCCCCAAATTCGTACTATTTTTTTTCTATTGACTGGAGATCGGATTCACAACCATCCCATTTACAGTAAAATGCTGTTCCATTGTCTCAATAGACTTTTACTAATTTTATATTTTGTGAGGCCAAATTATCCAGGACAGTCGTGGCGCAGGGGCACTAGCGTGCGACTGTAAATAGACAGGTTGTGGATTCGATTCCCGCTCGAGGAAATGAAATATTTAATATTTTTATTTCTTCGTTCTGGTAACGACGCAAAGCGCCGCATTAAGTTCCGCCATTCAACACGAAACGTCTTTAGAATGCAGCAGAAAGTGGGGACGGGTAGTGCCTCAATGGGAACGGACTATAACACTAGGTTTCCGGCTTCCCTCTGCCTACCCTGCTATGTGCGGGATACAGCGTAAGTAAAGCGTTATCTTGTAAAAATCTAAATGTATTCTGCCCGTTATAGTATTTAATCAGAGATACATTTTATACTTACTTATAATAAATCTAAAGAACGTATTAATAGCGTGATAGATCACGCCGCAACCTGAGTATGGGAAACGGAAAAATGTTTAAAAAACTTGAATTATAACAATGAATACAATAGCCTTAGGGTTTGATGCAGGTTTGCGATATAACGTTACTTAAGATTAATGTTTCGAGCAACAAACAGTAAATTTTCTTCGTCGTCTGTTTTTACAACCAATATCAATAATCGTTCTTTGGGAAAGAGGTTAAATAGTAATTTAATATTAGATATAATTAGAAAATAGTAACGAGATATAGATATAGTAGCAAAAATATATCCCTGTAACATTAATAAGGTACCTACAAAAGTAAAAGAAAATGTCGTTGTCAAAGTTGTCAAATTCTTGCATTTCCATGAGCAAGACAAAAAAATTAAAAAGTGCATCTAAATGAAGAAAGACCTTGGCTATCTCTCGAAAGATATTACCGTGAAAGATATGAACAGTATCGTAAAACAAAATTTAATTTGATTTTAAATCGTTAAACCATTATTAACTAAATGCATTTGAATAAAATGGCCAAACTAATTCTCAACGTTTTCTCGTCAAATTCAAGTTTCACAGATACGGTTGAAAAAAGTAATAAATTCATCGAAATTCCAGTTCACTTCCGATGTCTTAATCACTACGTACTCGAGTCTCGCAGCCAGCCACATCTAAAATTTCCGTTGAAAGATTAACCCACATTCGTCTATATAGATGTTTCCCACCGATTAAATATATAAAAGAATCGATGAAAGCGGGAGCCGCCCCCGGCCAGCTCACAATGGGAGTGGCGCAACTTGTAACAATTACTGACAATTTACAATTTGCTACTATCGTGTCATCTTTACGGCTTTTAAAAACGAACTTAAATTACTCGACCCCATTTCTAGTTCCAATTCAATTGAATAGAGACATAATATGTTGTAATCACTCGAGTGCTTTGGAAATATGTTCATATTTAGTTTTGTTAGAAAGAAGGGCTGAGGGTCGTTAGGTCTGAGGTTATAGAGTCTTACATTATGAATAGGATGATGACAGGAAGTAAAGATCATTAAAATAATGTATTTAATTAATGAAACCATATTAATAGATTAGAAAACACTAATTATTTTATTATATAGGAATGCAGTTTTTAATACTAAATATTTATTTTTCGCAGACTTATGATATACGTTGTAATTATAATATATTTTAAATTATAGATATTTCTTAAAATCTGTCTTCATGTCACATAATATATATGTGAGTGCAATGTGTTCGTCTCCAACTTGGGGCAATGATTTGTTTTCATTTTCCCATTCTGAGAAGACAATGTGCGGAGTAGAGTTCCGCTCACTTCGTACACTACGGCTCTAATTCAAGCGGAAAGTGGTGACCAAATTGTCTAAACACTACGTTCCTGCTACCTACCTAGCTGCATCCCGCAGCTAGGGCAACTTAACATTTAAATAAGTTATCAAGAAAGCTATATTAGAACAATTTAATTACATTTTAAATAATTTTAAGTATGTAACTTAAATAATCATTATTATCACAAATTTACATAAAAAGAAAGATTAAGCAACTGCTAAAGTGTTTTTGTTGAAAATATTTAAAAGGAGCTTGACCTTCTTATATTACTTGAAAGAACGCTCGCGCTCCAATGAAGACATAATGGTTAATACGTAACACGTAATTAAGTATAATTATTCTGTCGTTACGATTCTCATACGAACGTCAAAGTGTGAACTTTGATGTGTAGATACTAGACATCTTATAATAGCATCCATTCTTAAGATACCTTATGTATATATAACATAGTTATTGTATAATTGATTTTTTTGGGTCAAATGTCAGTACTGTAAATTAATTAAATATTTTACACTAGTTTTAAGAGGCAAGTCGAGTTCAACCACTCAATAGACAATGCTTCGAGAATTTGTCGGAAAGTAAGAAACGGAGTATCTTAACACTAAGTTCCCAGGTTCCCCGTGCCTACCGAAATAAATCAGATCGCAAGTACAGCAGATATTCCACCAGATATTCCAGCCTTTCTCGATAAATAGTTAATAAACCCAAGAAATATTATATGCTTAAAAATAAGACGTACCTATACAAAGTAACTCGTTGCGCACGCGCAGCCGCCTCTGCCTGCTCCATAAGTAAGGTAAGGGCGCGCGCTTGTTCACTTAATGTTAGCAGTTCCAACTCCTCGCGCCCTATAGCGTATTGTAGTTCTGCTTGTTCTATCCGGGTGTCTATGTTTCTGGGGAAGTCATATTTTGTTGTCATTAGTCTGTTTTTCTGTAAGAGTTCCTTTACATTCCTCAAGGAACCTAATGCGAAATGCAAATTTCCGCGTTTTATACCGCGTAGTTTGTATCAATCTGTTAGTTATTCAGTAGGGGAAGAGCGTAGTCTCTTTTATGACTAATAAAATTTTGGACCCCAATGTAATGAAGATGTTTTTTAAAAAAAAAATACAGACGAATTGATAACCTCCTTTTCTTACAGAAGTCGGTTAAAAATAAGAAGAAATTGCATTGAACAATTATTTTAAAGACATCGTGGCACTTAAACCAATAAAAGATGTTTAAATGTCAATTCATGCGGCTGATTAAAAATACTTCTTTATTTTTTGTTTCTTCATTCTTTTGTTTTATCAGTAAAATATTACAATTTTCATACTTACTCAGTAACATGTGTTTTCTCCAAACGTCGTTTCAATTCAATTATATTAGACCGTCTCGTGTCCAACTCCGATCTGACGGACGCTGCTCTTTCCTCCAAAGCGTTGCGTTCGTCGTGAGACAGCGGTGTTCTGTCTTCACGAGGAGTGGAACATGGGGATGACACCTGGGCAGCCAGACGAGCCGCGCTTAGAGACGCGCTCAGCTGCTTTTTAAGACTGCGAAATAATATTCAAGGATTAATAATGATAAATAAATAAATTAAATACTTGAATTTTTTTCAGTTACACGACTCTAATAGTTCCTATTGTGACGACAAAAATGTTCAGATATTTTATGATGCATCGCCAATCAATATAAAATGTCTCGAAAATTAAGTGGGGAACGAAATGTCTTAACACTAGGTTCCCCCTACCCTGCTGTATGTGGGATACGTCGTGAAACTAAAATAAACATAAAAATGTTTATTTCAAAGTACATATTTTAAGTAAGTATTGACGATTAACTTCGTAGTAATCGATTCTATAACAAATATTACGTAAACACGTTAAACACAATAAAATTTCACCACTATGACTAATTATAGCTAAAATAATATAATATTATAATTAACATAGAGAAGATCCAAGAGGTCATGACCCCTATAACTCAACATTTCATGCGCCGTTTGTTCGGTATTTATCAAAACGAGTTTCGCCAACGTTTAAGTATCATTTCGCAAATTATGCCAATTAGGTTATTTTAAAACGATGCGTGGGGTATATTTATTAATACGGGAACTTTAGGAGGAATTAAGGATAAATTGTGGTTTTGATTTTATTCCGAGGAATGTTTAGGGATATCTTAACGCAAATTAAGATAATGAAAAATGTTTTTCTTTTAGTAAGACATAACGCGTTATAGAGTTAAAGCAGAGAGAACCGAGTGAAGACATTTCCTTCTCCAGTTTCCGCAAAATTTTCTATACTTGGCTCCCAAGGTCTCTCTACCTACCCTGCTGTGTGCAGGATACAGCATGAGACTAAGAAACTAAAAATATTAAATACTTCTGTATCAAAGTATCCTTATCAGACAAAGCTGCTCGCAGTGTGTCCAATTCTCTGTTAGCGTCGCGCGCGCCGCTACGACGCCGGGAGCCCGCCAGCGACACCTCGATACTCGCCATCTGGATAAACAACATAATAATATGTAGATTACGTCTAGTTTAATAAATATTTTGCCTTGCATCACTTGCTTAAGCATTTGAAAATTGAAAAAAACAAGAACTTTACAAGCAAAAGGTAGTTTTAAGTAGGAATTAGGAACATGGTAGCTTCATGCATAAGTCTATTACCAACGTTATAAACGAATGAAACATTACATATGTTTTATATGTTTTAGTCGTTTATCACTATTTACTTAATATTTTCATTTTCTCGCTCAGGTAACGAGGCAACGCGCCCGCCACTCAACACCCAATGAATCCAGAATTCTTCGGAAAATGGGGAACGGATGTCTCTTAATGGGAACTGAGTGGCTTAGCACTAAGTTCCCAGGGTTTCTCTGCCTATACTGCTACGTGCCGGATACAGCGTGAATATGATAAAAAATATAAGTAATTAACAATACCTCACAGGCAAGGCCTACAAGGCAGTGCTCGCCCACGCACTATTTTTTTTATTTTGACTACAGAGATATACATTCCTTCTGTCTTGTAATTTCTCAAATGCCAATATTTATACAACAGACGACTACCCATATAAAATAGCACTTTGAAAATTCCAAGTAAATTTCACCATATATCTTATATCCACGTAATTATACTCACAAGAAAATATGCAACCGTACGTTATGTTTAAGGCGTGGCTCGATAAATGATTCCATACATCATGAGTGTATTGATGCGTAACTACTAGTAACTATCGATCATATTTTTCCATATTTAATATAATTTCTCTTAATTCATTAGGTTATTTATAATTTCTGGCGTTTTCAGTCATTATATGAATGTGTGGCCTATGTGAGACCAGTGGTGACGCAGAGGCACAAGCTCGACAAGTTGTAGGTTCCATTTCCACTTAAGGAAACGAAGTATTTAATATCTTCATTTCTTGTTTTTCATTCCGCCAATCACCATGCAATGTCTCCTAAATTTGGTGGAAAGCGGAGTGTCTTAACACTAGGCTCCCTCTGCCTATCCTGCTACATGCGAGATGCCTGAAGCCCAAAAAAAAATCCTATGTTTATGAGCAACACAAAGCAACTAAACAGAAATTACTATTGATGAAAACATACAATATAACAAATAAATACACTAACCGAACTACATATTATTACCCAGTAAGTATAGTACGGTCGATGAGTCATGGCCCCCTGAAGTGAGGCTCTCCAAACTTTAGCGAACCGTACACTCGGAGGGAGAATAATTAAAAGTAAGAAAAATCTTAAAATCAAATCTACGCAGCCATTCACAGCTAACTTCTGGGCGGCCACAACTCGTCAACCGTACTGTAAATAAGTACAGTAATTTCACTATTACTCGCGCCACGCGTTGCTAGACCGCTTGACGTGACAAATGGCGTGCGCGCGCGCAGGACTAGTGGCAAATTGACGTATAAATCATGACAATCAACTACCATCTACCTAATGACACCTGTTCTAGGCCTATAAGTCTTGCTATGTTACATTTAACGATCTGCGTGTATGTATATTAAATTTGTCATTTGATTATTATAAAATGTATTTTTTGCTGGCTTTACGCTCTATTTAGCGTGAAGCTGAGTAGGCAGAGGGAACTCAGTGTCAAGACACTCTCTTTTACTTGTACTTTTTGCGTGATGAGTAATGAGTGACAGAATTCAATATCGCTTTATATTTCCCGGTCTGGTAAGCATCATACCCTCGATTAAGGGTCGAACCTATAACTCAATAATATCGGTAATGGGTAACCTTATGCCACTGCACTAAGGTACATAAAAATTATATTTAAACTTGTATTTTATAATAAGTAACAGGAATATAACAGGTTATAACATCCAGGAATAGAATTCTAAGCTTGTGTCATAATTTAACGAAGCTTGAAATTAAAAAAATAATTTAGAGAACGTCTCCAATAAATCATATACTTGTTACATTAATGAGTCTCCATAAAATGAACGTTCCGCATTTCATCTCTATTTTATTAAATTTATATAGTTTTTTTACAGTTATTATATTAGAATATTAATTAAATAATTATAAAGTTAATTAAATTGTATATTGTAAACTTGGAATAAAGTGCAAAACATGTTATTGATGTCTCTTATAATCTTGTTGATTAAAATTATTATTATATAACAATGATATTTTGATGTAACCCATTCTGTGTACCTGTGTCATACACAACCCAGGTATTACCACTTGCATGTAAAGCTGCAGACAAAAGCTAGTCATAAATATAATATTTACGTAAAATGTAAATGTAAATTCTTCTATTTGCAATAATACTTAATTAGGATATTATATGGTATGTCGGTGAAGGAAGTCATTACTGTTTCCTGCGCGTTCTACTCGACCGCGCTTAGCCTTGGGGTTAGCAGCTTTGACTTATAACGTTTGTGACGCACTTTTAAAAGCCTTATATTTTCTAAACAAAAAGTGCATGGTCGTCATCGTCATTGCTGACGAGTAGGATTCATTTTTTACGTTGGACTCCGAGGAAACGACAGAAAAGGCACATTTTTATGTAAATACCTTGCAACTTATTTCAGCGTTGGATAAATTAAGAAGGTACTCGTATTTACCTTCGTTATATATATGATAAGTTTTTTTTTCTATTAGACATTAGGTTTTTTATTTTAAAGTATGTTTCTAACAAAATAATTAATATAAATTTAAAACAACAAACTTAGAGGGATGGTGCCATTGAAGTACAAAAGACTACCATGGCAATGGAATTGTGTCAATCGAGGCAGTTGCTTGCATACAACGTCCCTTATTGGAAGGAAACTCGTGTGAATTTTATTTTAAAATATTTAGAAAAGGTATTAAAATTCGCACCTCTCTTCTTACTGTCCTTCTTTACTTACTATGGAATACTTAAAATAAATGTTACAAGGTAAAAACATATTACCATTAACAAATTACCGATACATAAGAACACAAACAAACACACAAATAGGTATTAATATCTAACATTGTATTCTAAAGACTACAAACCAGCTCCAAGTCTGAATACATGGCTCACATTCACATTCTTCACTTTGGACGTATCGCGGAAACGACAGCGGCAAGTGATATTTATGCAGATTTCTGATTGCCTTGGAACCTCTTCAGATAGCATCTACAAGCACACTGGGCTAGGCTTCCCGAGATTATCGAGATGGCCGTTTCTGTTTATTCCTTTGATATATGCATAATGTGGACCCTTTATTAAAATAGAAATCTTTATAGATATTTTCTTAAATTGAATGTTAATTCAAGATAAGAATTTGATGAATGTAGTCGTGTTGGTGCAGGGATCCAAGCGTGGAACTATAAAAGTGACGGTTCAGTTGTTATGGTTCGACTCCCGAGAATGAAATGTTTAATATTTATTTAGTTAGGAGGTAAAGCACGGCGTTGAATTCCACCACTCAACACGCAACGCCACGAGAATTCGGCGGAAAGTGGAAAACGACGACGAACGTGTCTTAATGGGAATGGAGTGTATTAACACTAGGTGCGGGATACAGCGTGAAGATAAAAAAAAAAAATTAAATAAAGTATTTTATGGTCGACTAGTTTACCATTTTTGTTATACCTATACAACTGATTAGCATTTTTTAAACTTAACAGCTTAATGTCATGTTTGCTTATATTTTACGAGGTGTTAACTCGTTAATGGCTCTGTAAACGTGAGAGCCAACTGATTCGAGGAAAGAAAAATGTTTTTAAAAAACCATCTATAAAGGCTGTGCCTAACACACCTGAGTTGACAAATATCTTGACAATTAGCACATATAGAATTATGAATATTCCCTACTATATTATTACTAGCGTGATGCGGTACTGTTTGTATATTTAAGAAAATCATTAAGAATTTTAAGAGTAGTTTTGTTATTTGAGTATATTGCCTCCGCTTCCTACTGAAATACAATACGAGTATACCTACATAAATAAACAATAGGGAGTGACTTATTACTGGATTATCTCTGTTTACCCTCATTATTTTAAACAGAATTACATCATGAGATATCTGCGTTTTAAATTACGTTTAATGAATAAGTCTGATAAACGGCAAATTACATCGTGTTAAGCGAAGCCACGAGATACTGGCATATCGCGAGCATCTCGGCATCACTATGTATTCATAGCAACATTCCCATACATTGTTCTTTACCAAGTTTATTTGTTTTCACACGAATTACTCGGGAAATGTTTGTATTTTATCTGTTTCATTAATTTATGCTCACTTTACGTTATATGCGAAGGAAGAGATCTCTAAATTTCATCTAGATTGAGTGTGACTATTTCTAATTTAACGTAATAAAGTAGACATAAATCAAAAATACAGAAGTAACAACATTAAAGATCGTTCGTTAAATACTTAGTCGTAAAAAAAATTGCTAGAGCGATTGGATTGGATGCATTCGATGAGGCGATGGTTCTAATTATAATATTTTTAAATAAGCTTTTAATAATATTATTCTTATTATTTATTATAAAATGATGTATTTTTAGCTATTGATCTACTCAGATAATAATACTTTCACGAGTCTCGAGTGGCATCGATATTTTATTTAGTAATAAATTGAATTGAATCTATGAATGAAAACGGCATCTCAAGATCGATCTAAGACTTGAAAGCGGTTTATAAACACGGACCCTAATTTATAAATGTTTACAAACATCGCGCGGTATGGCAGCTAACGATGCGATCATGTACAATCTTGTTATTTTATCTGTGCGCTAATTGCGCCGCCATTTTGTGGGCATCAATTAACGCGGGAAGTACTGGAATTAGGAGTAATAGCTTTTGTAATTATTATATATTATATAATATAGATTATTATCCAGGCCAGGATCCGAGGGCAGTCGTGGCGCAGGGATATAGTGACTGTATACACCGACTGGTTGTGGGTTCGATCCCCACTCGAGGAAGTGAAATATTTATTTAAAATGTATTTTCCCATTTCTTCGCTATGGTGTCGAGGCAAAGCGCACCGTTGAGTTCCGATACTCAACACGCAATGCCTCCAGAATTCGGTAGAAAGTGGGGAACGGAGTGTCTTAGCATTAGGTACCCTCTGCCTACCCTGCTGTAAGTGGGATACATGCGTGAAGCTGATTTATATAATAATAATTGTTTATTTAAATATAATAACAGATTATATTTCAGTAAACGTAATAATATAAATTTATTTAGTGTAGAATATTTAGATTTATATTTACTTTTTTAAGATTAAGGTCAAATATTATGTTCCATAGAAAAAATGCTTATGAAACAAAACTATGGCTTAACTTACATTAGTACTTAAAGATTTTATAAAGTAAGTACGGTAGCAAATTTCTAAAGATAGTATCAAATAAAATTTATAAAATATATAAATTTTCTTAATCAATAACAAAAAACAAATGTCTTCTATCTATTTATATAGAGTTCGACGTTTTTCATAAATGAGTATAATTTGTTTTTACAAGTACCTTTGAAGACAAATTATGTTGTAATAGTGGATCGCTGTAAACTGTATATTTACAATATCTATGGCCTCCAGTTACGTCGTAGGTTATTATTTGTTTATTAAGAAAGAGGTAAAGCTAAATATAATTTCATAACTAAGATTGCGAAAGGTTTCCTAAAATGATAGAGATTACAGTTTCAGTTTACAGATATACTTATATTTGTACATTTATCTATATGTATAAACAATTTTGATAAATTTAGTAGTGAAAAAATGGAGAATGCTGTAGTGTAGTGATAGTGAAGGCAACTAATTTAAAAATCCGTTATGTCTTTTAGATTTATTCATTACAATTTTTATGATATGATATCACATCTCACCTTCGCCTCCAGACTCTCGAGATTGACCACACCCGGCTCCAGGGTTTGCTGTAACAATACAAAAATATTTACTATATATACACCAATATATAATTTATAGCTGGTGTTATATAATATAGTAGCAGTGGGGCAGAGATGTCTGACTTTAAATACTATAGTCGAGGATTCCATTTCCACTCGGGAGAATTAATTATGAGAAAAAGGTAAGAAACATGCAAACTTCTTTACATTTAGCAAAAAGTAGAGAACAAAGTGTTCAGTCGCTAGATTCTCTCTCCCAATTCTATAACTATAAGTAATTTGACATTTTTTATATTTAAAAAGTTGATCTCTCATATAAAGACAACAGCCATGTACGATAGAGACACGCGAGAATGCTAACATTTTATGGTACAAGGCTCCAGCAATTAATGTTTAATTACTCAGTCAGTTTTTTTTCTGAGTCACAGTTAGCTCTGACGGGTTGCTTTGCCAGTTTTCTGAGTAAACGGAGCATCGCGGCTTATTAGGGGTTATCAGGCCGTGGCCTTTCTTTCGTCTACATGCAATAAGCTAGGAATAGGTTCTTAGAAGTTGTCTATTTTTATTTACAGCATTTGAAGATAGGGTCGTTTAGCTGTTAATTGCAGTTAATGTGTGATGGTTGTAGATTAGATTTTCATTCGTGGGATATTTAAAAAAATGTATTATAACTTACCAATTCAAAACGTAAGGTTATATAACACGAAGTAAATAATGGTCGTGCACGCCTAAAAGTCATAAAATAAAAATCAACAACTATTATATAACCGTATACGTTTATTAGAAGTCAACTTGTTAAAATTCCATAAAAACAATTCAGACGTAATAAAATTTTTATATGAAATTTTATTCTTTATTTTTAATTGAAATGTGTGAAAAAAACAATTTAATAAAATAATAAAAAAAATATATATATCTAGTAATTTCTTAATTAAACTCGCCAATGACCGAAATGGTAAACGAAGAGTTGTGAGTTCGATTCCCACTCGAATTAAAGAATTATTTTCATCCACTCGCTCGGATAACAAGTCAAAGCGTCCCGTTGAGTTCCGATACTCAACACGCAATGTCAGAAAATTGAGTGGATAGAGGGCAATGTCTTAGCAGTTAGCACTATGTTCCCCCTGCAAACCCTTCTATGTATGTTTGGGATATACCGTGAACCTATAATAACAAATCATAATGAATCTATAACAATTAATATATTCATTAGTTTCAAAGTCATCAATTATATGAACAAATATGTAGTACACGTATCTGAAGACACACTAGACGGTCATGCAAAAACGACACAAAGAAGCTCCTTCGAATACTCTAAGAAAGTATCTCGGCCACTTAAGAAGCCAAATTCGTGTCAAAAGCTACGTTCCTGTAGAAAAATCGTATATCCTAGCATTTGTGTCTAGGAGCTTATTCATTACGAGCATCAAAGAAAGTCAAGATAGTTTCAAGGTTTGAGAGTACTTTGGAAATTTTTACTGCCTTTCTAACATTTATAGATCATAATTTAAATTTGGGCGTTATAAATATGACATAAGCTTTTGTTCCACTTGGGTCATGGAAAACACAATAAATTTAATTTTATTTCGAAAATATTTGAAGGAATGAAAATTAAACATAACATTTTAGTTTCCCTGATCTATTTAAGAGATTAAGTTCAGTGGTCATTTCGGCATAGATAAAAAAAATTATACGTTGGGACTGAAAGAAAAAACCAACAGCGAGTGGAGCTTTACAGGTTTTGGTCCAATTCATGGATATAAAAAATATATTTACAGGCTATTATATTATAGTAGAAATTTAAAATGATGATGAAAATCAACAGCTTTTTAAAGATTAACCGATTTTTAATAATTAATATAACATCATTTTTTAACAAATCCAATGATTGACAGTAATCAACATGATTACTGTCAATAAAAAAAAGTAAAATTTTTCACACGCAGAAATAGACTACTAATGCAATAGATAGCGGGCAATTTCCTTCTACTATTGTGCGCGAAGCACGCGAGGTATATAAAAAAGTCAGGATAATGAACTGTCCAAAGACATTAGTTAGAAGAGTGTGAGTACGTTGACTCTGCTTAATGAATTTTATAACAACTGTCATTAATATGTGCGTTCGACGTGCGCGCGGCGAGCTGCGCGTGCGCAAGCCTAGTTTCACGACTATCACTACATTGGATCACGTTGTGATGGCATTAATAGATTAATTATAAGATAATGCTATAGATCCGAAAATACACATTTACAAATTTAAAATTTTGTATTTTAATAGTTTGTTTACATTATTCAGGTTATCTGTTCCTCGGGATAGTCTTAGGAACTTTTTTTTACTTAGTACTTACTTACTTACTTTACTTTTTGCTCATTTTAGAGTTGTAATATGAATAAGTACCTACAAGATAGCCGATGGCTGATAGCGTGGACTATTCTTTTATTTTAGCTAACCAATCATGGAAAACACATATCTACGTATACAACTAAGAATTTTGCTCTAGATGTCATTCGAACTTGCAGGTGTCGTGCTAGACAGTGCCGTTTGCGCCACAAGCGTTACATCATAATAAATAAAAAATGTTCTATTTCCCTTTTTATTTTTTGCTTCAGTAGATAAGAAGCTCGACTTAATTAGAATATAATATCCAAATGTAAACACCTACTTTTTGTTGATTCTCTTTTAAGCATTCAATATACATAAATTACAATAAATTTCGTGTATTTTTTACCCATTATGTAACTTTCTACCTAAAAAACGTACGTACACTTTAATTAAGAAACATTCCTGACGTATCTACTCGAAAAGATAGAGTATATAATGAGTATTTAAATAAGAAAATCTAATACTTAATTATTAGAGCGCATTAGAAAAGATGTTTACGAGTGATGATTCCGAGAACGGCTAAGACATGGGATGTACTCGTACGATCAAGTAATTGCATTTTATACATTCTTGTTGGGAGACGCTTGGAAGATCTCTTCTATGGTTGGTACTAAACCAGCGACATTTTATAGGTTAAATAAAAAGCAGCATCTAGTAAAATAGTAGTTCTGTTTTATTCAACGCCATTATTTGAACTGATATTCTTCAAGTAAAAGCTTTTAGCAATATTTTCGAGACATGTTGAACTTGCCACTCTATCTTCGTTTAACCTTGTTCATACTAACTTAGTTGTCCAAGGTTATCTGCGACTATCGTCCAAAGTTTAGAAGATACTTGAAGATAAAAGAAGACCGATATTTCAGTAGCGGCACTTTTATAAACAACGAGGCCTTGTAACTTATTGCTAACTAACTCTTGACGTTTGACTGTCGGCTGTTGTAGACGGCAGTACAAAATGTATGTAGAGTCTAATAATAAAATAAATGGGCGAGCGCTTCCTTTCAGAGCTCTTACAATTACAATTTATATGTAGTACAGATATTAGCTTCCGCCAAATTTTTCTAGGCATTGCGTATTGACTGGCGGAGTTCAACGCCGGGCTTTTGCCTTGGTCCCAGAGTAAAAACAAAAATATAAAGAAATAAAGATCAAATATTTATATAACCAAGTAAAAGAATTTTATTTTAAAATTCTAAATATTTATGTTAATAGACTTTAGAATGCAGCTAACTTCAGGGCGGCCAGAACTTATTGACCACCGAACGACAATGCTTTTCAATAATACTTATTTCCCACTTAAACGTAAAGGTAAAAGAATTACTATACAGTTGTCTAAATATCTTCCTTTTCACGCATCGTGGGTGTCCTCCTCCTCAGAGATTTACTCATTTTAGTAAAAGCCAAGTCATTAAAACATTATTAATAGCCCATTGTTTTCATTTCAATTAGTTTTTAAATAGGTTTTTGTTCATCAACAGGTTTTATATTACAAAGGGGATCGTGTGTCGGTAGCGCGTGGTAAGTACAATGAAAATAAGTTGGTTCGAGTGACATATTTTCTTTATTTTGTTATAGTGATTTCATAGTTTACGCCTATAAAGTATAGACGTAAGTAAACTAAGTATTCTTTAATTTATCCATTCATTCATTCTTAGTGATGTGATTTTAACCGATTACAAAATTTATCACCGGTGATTTTATACAATTTTAATATAATAACCGATTTTTTTCGGTTCGATTCCCATTCGAGAAAATCAAAAGTAAATGAAATATTTTTTTTATATTTTTTTAATTCATATTTTCATTTCCTCTCGCTGGTAACGAGACAAAACGCGGCATTAAATTCCGTCACTCAACACGCAATGCCTCCAGAATTCGGCGGAAAGTGGAGAACGGATATCCCTTGATGGGAACAGAGTATTCTAACATTAGGTTTCCATGTTTCATACTCGACTCTTAGACCACGTCGGCGTAGCCATAGCTAAAAGATAGTTAAGTATAAAATGTTTTATTAGCTAGTATTACTCTTTTTATCCAGTTTATTCTCCACAGGCCCTGTAATAAACGTGGATGATATTGCTCTTACATTGTAGAGCAATGTATAATATTTTATGAGTTGCCTTTTACAATTTTCTATTCATTTTATATGGAGCCTACAGTGTCGGCTTTTCCAAAATCTTGCTTATCCAATAAAAGAAGATAATGGAGGCTTATAAAATAAATAAATCATAAGTGCTAGATGTTTTCATTTTATACTGTTAAAATTATTTATTGATATACTCGTAAATAATCGTTTGGTTCTGTTTTTTTGATGGCACTTCGAGTGTGTTAGTAGAGCTTGAGTAATGCAATAAATAGAAAAAAAATCTATATACATATAAAAAAATAACAAATAATTAAAAATCTATTAATTTTAGTAAAAGGGTTTTAGAGAATATAAAATGTTGTGGTTCTATAAAATCTTTTCATACCTCGATTTAAATCCAAACGTTTTGAAGCCTTAAGAGGCACTAATGCTTAATTTTTATAAGAAAGTTTAGCTTTTATGTTGTGATGACTTACAAGTGAGGCAGAGCGCTGTTGCTTGTTGAGGTCATGCTGACTCCGAGAGCGGTCCTCGCCCGCGTCCGAGTACTGCCCAGACTTGCGAGAACTGGAAAAATAGAGATATTATATACAATGAAACATGTACAATGTTTAATATTTTAATGTATTTAAATAAAAATAAAAACATATATCTAATTTGTAAAATACTCGTAAGGATAAATGTACACAGTAAAATACTTGATATATTTTAATTGGATATGATTAACAATGATTGTTTTTCTGCTTTATGTTCTTCCACATTTTAGCAAGGTCGACATAGGAATCTAAGTTAGTCTAATCTATTGTTAGAAGTTGTTATTGTTAAGAAGCTAGAGATATTTTATTACGTTCTATGACCTATCAGTCAATTGAAACGCGGAAGACCCACGAAAAGAAAACAACTTAATATATTATGTAATTCCAAACTGTTCATATTAGTAATAAATATCATACATACACTTCAACTAAAAGTTAACAATATTATATTTCAATTTTCATGAAAAAACGCGACAGCCCGTGACTCGGCCTTGTCCACCCGACACCCTTGTTACCTTGATATACTGCCTTAGTTTCGTTTACACGATTTAGATTTCATTAATAGTCGTAAGAATTAGGAATATTTGAGACCGTCGCAGCGCAGCGGCACAAGAGTGTGACTGTAACGCGACGGTTGTGGGTTCGATACCCACTCAGAGGAGTTAATATTAATTAATATTTTCATTTTTTCACTCTGCGACTTACCAGCTTAATAATTTTTATTGTTATTTGTAGCGAAAGTCGATTCTTTGATAGTTTAAGAGTTGAATTCAATGTACTAAAACATTCTATTATCTTAAAGTTCTGGATTTTTATTCTGCATAAAGTCAATACTGTTTCCAACTACATGTAGGTATGTTTCGTCATCAGTTGCCAACAAAAGAAGATCTTTAAATAACAATTTAATTACCTTCTTAAACTTACATATGCCGAGGCCTATCGTGGCGTTGAGGTACAAACGTGCGCCTGTAAACACGACAGGTAGTACATTCGATTTGCACTTGAGGGAATGAAATATTTAATATTTTTATTTCTTCACCCGCTGTTTCTACGCAATGCCTCCAAAATTCGGCAGAAAGTGGGGAACGGAATTCAACAACTAGTGTCCCATTTTAATTCTGTCTACATTGCTTTAATCGAGATATAGTGTGAAACAAAAAAATATATGTGTGTTATTTTTATTCAAAATAAATTATAAAATAGGAAAAATATTACACTAAATTAAACGAATAGAGTCCATAGCATAAGTTTGAAGCCCACGCTCTGCTGTTATCCGAGTAATATCAGCATTAACATTCCAATGGAGCCACCCAGCGCGAGCTACTTTTATATTACAACCGACTTAAGGATTAAATACTTAACTGATAAATTGTGTGTACTCAGTAACGTCATTAACTATTTAAGTGACATTAAGCCGACAAATACAAGTATTCTATCGGTCTAATGTAAGTTAAGCGCTAATTGACGTTTATGAGCGTAGTTTTGATTTTTTTTATAAATATATGATACTGTTCTTTTATATTCATACTAGCGGCCCGCTCGCGGTTACACCCGCGTGAACTATGTTATTATTAATTTCTGTCTCCATGACTACATCCTAGTGACGTCTATGCAAAATTTGAGACTCCTAGCAATTGTAGTAACGAAGTTTCATACAAACTTTCGACCCCAAAAACAACCCCTTAGAAGTCGAATATTGCAAATTCCCGTCTTAGCGAGCACCTACGTCCTATAAGTAACTCCTATGCAAAATTTCAGATTCCTAGCGCTTGTATTTTCTTAGATTTCGTGATGAGTGAGTGACCTTTCGATTTTATATATATAGATAAATAAACATTCATCCGAATAGGATTTTAACCCACTACTGTCGCAAGTTGTATTTACATCTTAAAGCATTTTTATATATTACTAATTTGCATGCAACGCCATGTGATTCAGGGAAAAGTTGAGGGTAGCAGGCCACGCGGTAGATCCGCCATGCGATAAACAGATCAAGTGCAGGCTGCCCTCAATGACCCTCTCTACGAGTGCACCAGGCAGAGAGTCAACCGCGTAGAATGACGTCGGACTGTGTGGAGCACCACTAACCTTTAAAAAAGACGACCACGACCGCTCTGTCCAGACCGAAATGATAAAAAAGAAGAATGTTCTTTAAAACAAAAATAACTAGTTTTACTAGAAAATGGGAACAATTCCCTCCCGCAAATATCGAACTAACAACCTGCACGTTTATCCTCTAAGATATATTAATATTATAAAGTATTTTAATAATAACGTAATTTCTCACCTAGTAAGTTTGCGGTGGGCACGCCGTCCACCGCTTATCATGGAAAGGGTGCTCATTACTGCCGACATGGCGTTATGTGCGCGCGCTCATGCGACCTGTAAACAAGAAATCAAGTTGTAAATTATATATTTTTAGACATTTAAAGTAGTATATGGAAAGTGAAATATAAGTTTATATTAAAATTTTAATTTAACCTAAACTTTATAAAGAATTGAAAACTTTTTCTAATCTTAAAAAAACTAAATATTAAGTGCAAATTAGATTTTTCCCAAGTATCGATAAACCTAGGTGCTCTAGGCCCTGCTATGAGAAAACAAGCGATAAGCAGCTTCTACTTTAGTACATATATTTTATATGGTTAGTTATATTCACAAAATATTTAGAGAAGGTAAGATGATACACATTACATTGATCTAAATAAAAACTAAGTAATTGTATCAACCGCGTTGAAGCTTGAAGGTTGTTGTCGTAAATCGACATTTGATACCTACTTAACAAAGAATGTCATAAGATTTGACATTCATTATTTCGTAAAAACAAATAAAATATAAGTACGAAATTGCAAAGTGTTTGTAAATAATGAAATATTAGATATGCTGCAATACGAAATTCTACTCGTCTGTTACCACCAGACGAGTTCCCAGGTAATCACAATATAGGCCTTTTCTAGGGGCCAATCGACAAATGTCTTAAAGTCCGTGACCATCTAGTTCGGTTCGTAGAGGTTGGCGGGAAGCGGATGGGTCCGAAGAGCTGAGGATTGAATGTGGTGGCGAGAATTGGGGAAGGCCTATGTCCAGCAGTGGACCAAAGATGGCTGCTGATGATGATGATGATCTAGTTCCTTTCCCTGGTCTTAATTTATATTAAAAAAAACTGCGAACGTACTTGCAGTATAAAATACGTATATAAATAAAATATGATTTTCTATAGACAAAAGTTTTGGTCATAGCTCAAATTGGCGTCAATTATATTGTTCCCAAGAAACAACAATTAACATGCCGATTGCAAGTAGTCATCGCTCGTGTTGTAAAACATACATAGCAAATTCGATGCGATATTTATCCCGTAGATTACGTGTCTGTGAACAATACTGTACCTACATACGTACATACATATGTATATTACAAAATATAGTAATTAAGTTTACTCTCTTATTTTTCGTTTGTTTTAATTTTAGTGCATGAAATTGGTAAAACACAATTTTCTTATTTCCTAAAACTGTACGTGTTTTAGTTTGGTTTTTCAGATGTTTTAGATGTTATGTATATGTCCCTGATATAAACAGACAAGTAGGAAAAAAGAAGAGACTTGTATATTCTATTAGTATTTTATATTATATTCCTAGATAATCTTTGAAACATAATTAATAGCTACTTGTATATCAAAAAACTGACTAATTGTAACTTCTTAACTGTAATTAACTCTGAAATATTTACTGGGGTTCAATCACGCAATTGTAGAATTACAAATAATTGAACAGATCTCAGATTTGCCTTTATAACAGTAGTTCCGTATGCACCAAAGAGAACTAGGCACTTAAAAATCTCAATCTATGCATTACTAAGAGCATACCAGAGCCAGACGTTGACTGACACTGTAATTACTACAAATACAATGTTCCAGGCCCAGCTGTACTGAGGCAGTGCTCGTGGCCCTGCAAATTGCAAGATGCGTGCCTCGCGAGTAACGGAGCACCGACCATTATGTAATACGGTGCGAGAAATTGTTGGGAACTCACTGTTCTTTTCTTAATTTGTTTCTTGTTGTGTTATTTATGGGGAATGTTTTTAATTTTAGTTTTTATTACGGTATAAATAACAAATATATCATAGATAAGATTATTCTCTTAGACACATTGCATATTTACTTGTCTAAACTTAACGCCACACTGTGTTTCTCATTCTATTTTAGATTTAAGAATTGTCAAAATTTATTATGTAGATATTATTTTAATTCTTACTTCAATTTTAACTTTTAAGCTTATTTTCCTCTAAATGAGCTTAAAAATAATAGTTCCAAACAAATATTTTTATTTTTACGCTGTGTGGTATAGTCGAAAAAGAAAAATAACAACTAATATAGAATTAAATTATTACCATTTACAAGAAAAAACAAGTATGAAAATAGAAAAAAAACCTTAGTAGCGCTTATTTCAATCGATACTCTATGCCCAAAGTCGTTTTGCAAGTGCCAAGTCGTTTTTGAGGATGTAAATAGAATAAGCATACGTTTACATATAAAGTAGCCTGCAGTTAATTACTCCTTAGATAAAACTTATCAAAAGTAATGCGCGAGCGCTGTCCCATTCGACTAAGTTCATCTGATAAGAAATACCAGCGTTGATCTGGCCTTAAAGTGTTTAGTGTATCTTTTAAAGAACTTGTTTTAATTTTTTTTGATTTGATCACGTGGTGGTTTTAATGTTATGGTAATTTGTTTTCTTGTTCTTATCCTCTTTGTATGATATTTTTTTGTATTTTATTCGCGATGGTTCTAGGTTCAGTAACCACGAGGGTACCACAGCCCTAAGTATTTATAGTTAGGTGGCCCTAGGTGGCCCTAAGTATTTATATTTGTATTGTGGTACGCTATTTATATATTATATAGATTTTTGACTTAACCTCGATCTGGTTCCGACCTCGTAGAAAGTGCAATAATGCGGTTCGAAAATAAAGTATGGGGCATCACAACACTAAGTTAGATAAAAATTAAAAGATCCTCGTAGATTAATTATGTTTTACAACAACAAAAAAAAACAAATATCTAGACTAATTTTAAAATTCCCATATTAAATTATATCATGCAATAAAAGGCTTAACCAATAGGTCAGCTAACCCCCACCTTCCGATAATATAATACGCCTGAGATGCTGCGCGATGGACCAGACGGCAGACAATGGAAACGCATTAAAATAATGTGGGGTTTAGCTTGGAAGAATCTGGAACTGTAACAGGTATTTGTAATTGATTGACGAAAGTAATTGCAGCTTTTGTCTTTGCGTGTTTGTTTTTTATATAGCGTGTAGATTATTTTTGTAGCTTCACGCTTTTTCCCGGCAGGGTAGGAGGCTAGTGTTAAGACAATCCGTTCTTTTTTTCCCTCCCAGATCTTAATAAAAGCCGAATGTAATTAGTTCTAATTAGTTAATCTTTTATTTTTTGTTTTTGGTGCCATATTATTATAAAGGCGGATATCATGAGAAGAATATAGAGAGAAGATAATATTTTAATAAGTTGAAAATACATAGAAAATATTATGATTTTAAATATATTTCTTGTTTATTTTTATGTAGTATTATTAATGTTAAAGATCAGTAAAAAGATGTGGGATAAAAGTTTGTTAAATTCGTAAAATCAACATGAAAGATGTCACATTAGATGATATACGAGTACGTTCGTTACATATGGTCAGGTCGACGCTAGTGATAGTTGATGTTTTATTTATGTAAGGATGAGTTATTGCTCAAACACTCCCGTGTCTAGTAGACTGATGTCTTGTTAGCCTATATTCTTCATTATTAAAGTTTACATATAAATTGTTTGAAATAAATAAGCATTACTAGATTAGTAAATAAACTAGTACTAATTTAATTTTGTAAAATCTGCTAAGTTTAAAACTTTAAAGTTTCAATTTAATTAAATATTGATTTACGCGACAAGCTTTTATGATTATATAAATTATGTATAATGAGGTTATGAGTTAATAATTAAAAATTAAAAGAAAATTTTTATTTTCTCCTTTTTAAAGCGTTTTAATAAAAGCTTTTTCTAAAAAAAATTATTGCTTTTCATTTTCAAATATTTTCTTTGCCCATTTCAAGTTGGACTAAGTGTCATTATGACAGATTACTCGACATGAAATGTGACTATTTAAGCACTTAATATTAGAATCAATAACAAATTTAGCAATTTTGTACCTTAATATTTTACAAAATTTGAATAAAAAAAATATTAAAACACATTTTTTTTCCTTACACATGTGTACAAATACATATAACAAGTTTGGTATTATAGTAAATACCTTTGTATGGAAACTAAACGTATCGTGTTCCCTATAATCGTGGCCCAAACATCGGGTGCGTCCAAACAGAGCAATTTCATGAAGCCTCAAACGATAGAACCGGTTGGACGAAGCGTCTGACTGACTTTTGTGTTTTCTTTTTCCTTCACATAATCAATGCCCGAGGCCGAGTTAACTTAGGGAAGGGTCATATTTAAGCGGAGAAATTTTGCGTTCATAAAAATATTTTAAGCCAGTTGTTGCGCAGGGCCACAAGTGTGCGACTAAACGCGATTGGTTGCGGGTTCGATACCCACTCGGGAAAATGAAATATTTAGTTTAATTTACAATTTCATTTCTTAGCTCTGTTATCTAGGCAAAGCGCGGTGATGAGTTCGGCCACTCAAAAGTGGAAAATGGGGAACGTGTTGTCGTAAAACTAGGTTCCCTCTGCCTACTCTGTTGTTTGAAATGAAATAATTTGTCAAATAGTTAAAATAGTAAAAATCACGCATGACTTAAGCGAAGTGGTCGAGGTAACTTTGGCTCCAGGTACAGTAGGTTACGTCGAAATGATTGACTGAAAATATATAGCCTATAGCTATAACGTAATAACTGCTTTAAATGTGTATCCAGAGCAGCACTCGATAAATGGAGATAATGCAATAGAGTGCGGAGTGTTTTAACACTAAGTGCTTAATCTGGTACATGCGGGATACAGCGTGAAGCTGATTTATTTATTGTATTACTTCAAACATAAACTAAAATTACTTATACCAACGAACAAATGTCATTATACCCCCGCGGGCACACGGTCAGCGTCTGCTGGAACCTTAATTAAATACAAAACCTATGCATTATTCATAGCGCTAAAAAGACCGCAATTACAAGCTGCCGTTTGTTAGGCGGATCTTGAGATAATCTTGTAACTTATATCATCTTTAAGGTGTAGAAAAGGAAATTGCCCACTTTCTATTATTTTCCTTTTCTCTCTTTACAGCCACGGGCGCCACCATCCATTCATCAATGGACTGACATGATGGGTACAGGTTCGATGTACACTCAAAAGAATTATTATATAAATGAACTAAATTATTATTATTTAAATTAACTTATTTCCTCTTTCTGTTAGACGTGGCGTTGCGATAAATAGGCTAGGCTTTCACTAGGACGACTCTCAGTTCTATGAGAAACATAATTAAGAAATACTTCTACAATTGTAAAGGAAGTCACTGTTTTTATTACAATTTTATTACGATTTACAACATTTCCGTATGAAAAACAAAAAATAATTATTATTAGTAGATATAATAATAATTTTATACATTTGGCTCCCAGATTATTACTCAGTTTTAACTTTTAGTAAATATTATTAACATATAATATTTATAAGAATAATGTTTTTCATTTTAAAAATTGGCAATATATATTTTTTTTGTCTGTAGCGCAGCGTTGAGCTCTGCCACTCACCACACGGACGAGACCGAAAGCTCTCTTTCTACGTATTATATAGTTTTACGAGAATGCCATGATATTATTAATTTAAATTCCTTGAGCATATTACTTTATAACCACAGTAGCTGTTCACATATTATATAATTCAAAATTAAATATTTATAAAATAAAAAAAGAAAGTTTGACGGTTACATGTAATGAATAATGTTATATCCGTAATTCAGGAGAATAATCTATTGTCATTTTCCACTCAATTATGGAAATGCGGCGTTGAGTTCCATCGCTCAACACACGATATCTTAAATTCATATAAAATGAGTGTTTTGACACTAATTCTTGCCCCTGCTATAAGCATGAAATAAATTAGATAAAATTGTTACGATTATCGACAGACTGATAGCCCTATGAAATATTTCACAGAGCCATCAATCGTAACTTATACTTGTCAATCAAGATCTTCCATCGTACCGTATAATTATGCTGTTAAAAGAAAAGAAGTGCTTATTAAGATATTTATGAAAGCTATTACATTTTATCTGATGTGTATTAAAGAAAAAAAAAGAATTCATAAATTTTTAAATGATTCTTGTGTAAAATATAGATTAATTAACTCTGGACATTTTTAAAGTTACAGTAATTTTTGGCTCTTATTTTAATTCTAGTTTCCCCGATTATTTCTTTTATTATACTTGTTTATAAATAATAATAATAAATAATTTATATAAATAATATAATACTTTGCAAGTCTTTCGTTATATTGTTCAACGCAAACTTTTCGAAACATTGAATAGCTATTGTTTTCCAATTTAAAACGCCTATTTTATATAATTTCCGTTAAGGAAGTGTATCGGGTACAATTTGACAGGTTACTGCGGTGGCGGCGACGCGGAACGGCGCAGACGCAGGTGCGAGGGCAAGGGCCGGAGTTCGAAGTAATGTCATTGTTTTTTAACTCCCACGGCGGAGATGTCAAAATGCTAGTTAGTTTTTTATGTTAGATGTTTTTTTTATTTAACGTGATATAGTTTTTGGAATAGTTTCCACTTCCATACACATTACAGATTATAATTTTCTTTCAATTTTTTGCAATATAGACCAAACCTACTGTTAAGACATTCCGTACCCCCATTTCTGCTAACTTTTCAAGATTTGTATAATGAGTGGCGGAATTCAACGCCGCGCTTTATCTTGATACTAGAGCGAAAATGAAAACATTTCATTCCTCGAGTGGAAATCGAACCCATAAACATCGCGTTTTTTTTCTTAAATAGTAGTTTTTTACTTAAAAATAACAACAAGAAAGTAATTGTATAATATTCTTAGTTAAAGCGCTATTATGGACATCAACCACAAGTTATTACATGTAATATAGANAGTTGTGCTTCGTACATTTTATTGATATTTTATTCTTTTTAGCGTCTCGCTGTATCCCGTATATTGCAAAGTATACAGAACCTACTGTTAAGACATTCCGTACCCCAATTACTGCTAACTTTTTAAGATTTGTATAATGAGTGGCGGAATTCAACGCCGCGCTTTATCTTGATACTAGAGCGAAAATGAAAACATTTCATTCCTCGAGTGGAAATCAAACCCACAAACGTCACGTTCTTTCTTAAATAGTAGTTTTTTACTTAAAAATAACAACAAGAAAGTAATTCTATAATAATCTTAGTTAAAGCGCTACTATGGACATCAACCACAATTTATTATTATATGTAATATAGATAGAAGCGCCTGTTATTAGAGCTGTCAACCGACACTCTTAAAGCCATTAGGGCACACCCAGGCCTAGCAATCATCAGCCAATTTGTCCCGTGTTAGCTTTTTTTAACCTCGATTTCACAGAAAACTGAGCGATTCGTTTTTTGCTAATTCTAAACAAGCTCAGTGTGGGAAGAAATCGATTAATTGTATAAAAATAACTATATTTATTGCGTCTTTTATCCAGTTACTTACGATAGCCAATTGAACTTTTTGGACAGAATAAACACAATTTCAAAAAAGAAATGGCTTTGGCTCAGGGATGTTTAGATGGAAATTAATTATAAATGACCTTGCAATATTCAATTAATTAAAAAAAAACATTTATACATACTACTTCTTCCTGACAGTTTTCGGCCACAGCGACTGACATATGGCTAACAAGAGCTTCGTTGATGAGCTCTAATGTGACTGACATAACCGACTTTACCTGAAAAAGTTCGGCCACATTCACTACATGTCAGCACCCCAAATAATTATAATCAATAGCTTCAAAAAAAACCATTTACGGTTGCACTCATTATCATTTTATTCAGGTTTACTCCTCACACGGAAACGAGTGTATATGATGTAAAAAATTACAAGGAAAAGCCATTTCGTGATACGTTTTACGTTTGCAACTGTTATTCACCGCAACTAAAAGTACACTCTATATGTTACTAGTAATATGTATAATTCAGGTATTCGATACAATACTTTGCCAATATATAGAATACCAGAATACTTGGGGCGCCCAGGCACTGTATGAAATATTATGAACATTATTGTATATAAGAATGCAGCTGAGTGGTTTATTAGCTTCTATAATCGATATGTTAAACCGAAATAATAATAATAATAATCGACCTTTCTATCCTTTTATTATTTACAGAGATGGTATTTACTGTTCCATCGGCAATGCGTAAATTAAATGGATCTTTGTCCCTATTCCTATATTCTAACTACAGATTAAAGGATTTTTAAGTGCAAGTTAGGTTAGATTAGAAATTTTTACTGAATTAAATTTCATTTAATATTAAATCTTAATAAGTATTAATTTAGAATAGATCGAATTATAGACTGAATCACAAATGATTAGTAGTTCGCAAAAAGTAACCATTAATAAGTAGCGTTTACTTGCAGGTTGTAACCGACCGGGGCCGGGGCCGGGGGCATTATTATTGTAATATGAGAGAACCCGGCGTACCGACATTGCATATAAAGTGTAATTTTCTTCACAAACAACTACCATTTGTTACAAAGCAATGTCATTGTTCCAAAACTTGTTCTTGAAGCATTGAATATATCAGGGTTTATACGCAGGCATATCTCAGGAACTACGTTACACCGTTTGGATTGTAAGCAATGAAGACTATTATTATATTTTTTCCTTATTTTAGCTTCACGCTGCTTCCTAAATATAACAGGAGAGGCAGAGGGAACCTTATATTAAGACACACCGTTCCCCTCTGTTTACTGAATTTTCGAGGCATTACGCGTTTAGTGGTCACACTTGACGCCATTTTTGCCTTGTTACCACAACGAAGAAATCAAAATATTAATAAGTTATAATTAATTTCCCCGAGTGTCAATAGGCCTCAAAATTATTATTATTATTAGAAAACATATATTTTTACGTAGCGGGACTCGAACTCGCAACTTTCGGAAACAAGTATCCCAAGGATAATATTTTTCAGTCGTACTGAAAAGTAAAAGGCAGTGTTATATATTTAATAGTAATGAAGCCATTACGATTATTGTTAAATCAGTACAGTCTATATAAAATTAACGTTACACTATAAAGGATAGAATTTAACTATTAGCTAAGTTTATCTGTGCCTAATTTATTTTTTTATTTTTAAATTTATATGCAAATGCGTCATTAAAGTGTTACCATTACTCGGCGTGAGTCAACGCTTCAACAGATAACGACGTTATAATGACAAGTTTTCTATTTCATTCATGTAATTTAGTATAATATCGCCATAGCCACTCGCTGTGAGGTGTTTATTTAAACACTTTAGAAGTATAATTATACTAGCTTTGTAATTTAGCTTCACCGCCTCACCAGTCCCTGGTAAGACGCTCTGTTCCCCACGCATCGCCCAAATTTGTCTTCTTATCAGAGTGCGGAAATAAATATAATTTATTCCCAGGGGGGATCAAACCCAAAATCGTCTCTTTTACAGTCATAGCAATGAGAACTTACAATGTAAATAAGAGAAATAATTCAAAAAGTGAAAAATTATAGATATTTCATAGCAAAAATCATTACAAACTTATATTTCTAATTTATTTCATACAAAATGAGTACAGCGAATTAAAGTTTGTCAACTTTTATAACTCGTACAGTGTACATCCCGTTGATCATTATTACAATCCCGAAATTGGTATGGAAACCTCGGTGGGCGACTCCGACTCGCACTTAACCGGTTTTTTTTCAAACAAAACAACATTTTCTTTACGCCTATAGGTAATATAAATTATCTCTAAGTTAAGTAAAGCAAGTTAACTAATAATGAGCACGGGTGGAACTTCCGCTCGTTAGCGTTGTTCGAATCACGCTTGAGACCAGTTATCATTGGAGCAACATTAGCGTTACCTTTTAAGTATTACATAGGAAGTAGCAACTAATTAAAATACATTAAGTTAAAATGTTAATATGTGTTAAGTATATTTCTAAGCGTGTAACTAAATTTACACTAAATTTGAAATATTTAATAAAGCTCGTCCAAATCTTTCGTGGCGCAGAGGAATAAAGGCGCGACAATGGAAATATTAAATATTTCATGGTGGAAATCGAACCCACAACCTGTCTCCTTTACACTCATACTTTGTGCCCCTATGCCACGACTGGCTTCACTGGTTGACTGATCGTTTTATTTATCTCTGTTAATAGGCAAAGTAGGTAGACCTTGTAAAAATTGATTTCATTCTTTATATTCTTCAAACCTCAGATCGTATCTCGCATATGACAGAAGAGGAAGTATAGTGTAAAGACACTCCGTTCCTCAGTTTTGGCTCAATTTTTGAGACATTACGTGTAGTGGAGCGTAGCGGTGTGTAGCGGAACTCGCCCACTTTGTCTTATTACAACGAAAACCCTCTTTGGGTTACGCTACTCAACACGTAATTTATAAAAAATAGGGCTCAAAATCAAGAACGAAGTATCTATACACCAATTTCCCTCTGCCTACCCTCTCATATACTGGATGAAGATGATAAAAACAAAATTTATATGATCTTACCACTTCAATCATTAAATAGCACACACATTCCTTATGTTTGAGAATAATCACAAACAAATAACAACTTTCATCAAATAATAACAATTAACAAATAATCATGTTTAACGTATTCAAAATTATCATTAAAATTCTAAAAATCCAATCCAACTGCTAAAGCAAGTGAAGTCTCAAGCCTTTACCTTCCAACTACAAAGACAGGAGAGCGTTTGAAACTGATTTGAATAGACACCCTCTTTTAAATATGAAAGTATAAATCATATAACAATACCTTGATGTACGTATAGACGGTAACGATTATATTATACAGCCCATGGGAGATTTGTTGCGAATAAATGAATGACAGGAAGGTATCGGGTTCCGTTCCCGGTGTTGACGGCTTGATAAATTAGAATGAAAATGTTTGTACACATAGTGAGTTATGAGAAAAAATATGACGCCTAACCCTTTTTTGGAGTCTTTTGTATTTTTTGCGTTTAATTTTGAATATGGTAATTTTAATTTTAGCACCATTGTTAGAAAATGTTTAACTATTAAGGGCCGTATATTCTATTCTTTTCGGTGGAATATTTATTGTGATTTATTGTGATAATTTAATGCATGAATATTCAGAAACATAGTGAAATATATATTTATCACCCAGCTACCTACCTCGTAAGCAATAACTTAAATTCCATATCTGTAAAAGTACTAAACGGATTTTGTAAGTTAAGCCAAATGAAATATTCTTTCTTATATTTAAATCAAAAGGATTAACTCGATAAGACTTTTAGTTTTCTAGTAATTTATGGACAAACATGCAAATATAGAAAAAAAATTAATTCCTAACAGTATTATTATCACGCAGGCATTAAAAGAATGCAAAACAATATTTAATTTCGTAATATAATAAGAAATAGTGAAAAAAAGCAAACAAAAGACGTGGACGTTGCGCCGTGCACTGTATCTCATCAACATAATGCAGAGTCGAGCGGTCGAAATGCATCTTACTTTTATGAGGAGAGCTTTAATTCGAAATGCTTTTTTATTTTTCGTTTTAGAATGTAACGGTTTTAGTAATACAGTCTCTATTGCAGATATCTTATTCTTTTTTTTACAGCTTCACAGAGTATCCTACATATGGCAGGACAGTCAGAGAGAATATAAAGTTGAGACACTTCGTTCTCCGCACACCGCACAATATTCGATGTTGTATATGAAATGGAATTGATAATTCATTCAAACAGTTGACCTCAACAGCCCTTCTTGACACCTTTTAGTTGTTTTTTTAATTTTTGAACATTTATAGGCAGTATCTTAAAAAAATACGCTTTTATATGATTTCTTAATTTTTTTTTAAGTAAGAAAACTATATTTTTGGTTTACATAGTTTGCAATACAAGTTACATACATGATATATTTTTATATTCATCTTAATATTTATATACCGAGGTTAATGATAACTTCATGTCCAACATATTCTTAGAACATAGGAATTTTATTGTGTTCGCATTTACTCGNGACCCCTAAACATGCTCTTGACTGCACAATGAACTAATCATAGCTAGTATTTAATACGGATTGAGGGGATATTGGAGCAAAATATTGTTTGTACGTATATAAACCAATTTAATTCAGAATTTTTAATTGTTATGTCCGTCAGCGCGTTGTCTGTGGAACGGAAGAGTTTTGTATTATAGAAATTATAGTAAAAAATAAACAAAGCTTTGGTTATGTTAAAATTATGTAGAATAGGATTTTTTTTTAAAAATAACAAACGAAAAATAATTAAAGACAAAATCCTATTTAACAAAAAATGTTATTAAAAATATTCATACAAAATTAGTTACAATAACATAACATCTAATTATAATAAAATTATATTCCCTTAAACATACAAAAAAAATTCTTTAAAGTTATTATAAAATCGCTATCTCTTATAACTTATACCCACGCCAAAAGTTTGAACTCATAATACGATTGTTACAGACTACACTATACTCGTATTTTATGTCAGGTTGTAAACGTCACGTCGGATCGGTGTTTGTCCAAAGCTGTATCTTTAAAGCTTTTGTGCAATGAAAGCTTCGTTTATTCAGTAGATTTTTTTTATAAATCCGCTTAAATTACTACTAGACCTATAATATATGTAATAAATATATTTAAAATGAGTAAAAGCGGCTTCATGTTTTTTTGACATGTTGGCAGAGCGAGTTAACGAAGACAATTCGTTTGCAAAAACAATCGTTTCCTTATTTAGTTTAAAAATACAAAAAGAAAACTATGGAAATCTCCATTTAAAAATTCAAATATATCAACTACAATTTACGCACAATTGATGTGCATTGTGCGCCCGCGCATTGCGGAATTACACGGGAATGCATATTGTTCCCTCATTCACTGACCAGGAAACAATGCTTGGTGAAGGTATTGTTCTATGTAAATATACTTGAAAAACTGCCTATCACTTTGAATTATTAGTTAAATTTGAATATATATAAATTTAAAACATTATTTATTCAAGATACAAGGGCTACTGTATGTTGAATGAACAACCTACCACCTACTCGGAAGGCATTTTTGCTTAGAAGAATTAAGAAAATTTTCAAAATAAGAGAATAGTACAATGGTTTTAATCCTGTAAGAAATTCAAAATGCTATTTATTAATTCCATACATTTTTATCCTTAAAGTATTATTGAGCAGATTAGTAAGCTTTCTTTCTTACATTAATTGAAGTTTCTAAAGTCTAGTAATACAAAATAGAATATTTTATACCTGCGTATAAAATATTTGTCAGTTATTCATGGAACATTCAATATTTTAAAATAATAACAGAGACAAATGTTAATAAGAAATTATTATTTTTAAAACTAAATAGGTATTATTATTATCAATAATTTAAGTACCGTAGTGCAGAATATCTACTTTAAAATTGCCCAGACTTCATAGAAAATATATTTCTTGCATTCCTTCTTACAAGCTTATCTCTGTTTATTATCTAGCCCTACCCGCTTCTCCAACCTCAGGAATTACAACTTATTTTGTTTTAAAAATGCAAACATTCACTCAACCACTTGTTGAACTTATCCAATGTTTATTTACATACAAAACAAATACAGTATTTTAATTAAACAGACAGCACCATGTTATCGTTTAACCAATCAAGAATTCAGCTTCGAGTTGGAGTAATTCTTTGAAATCTACAGCCCTAGCGATCGGACGCCCTGCGGTGCTGCAACGAATGTATAAGAGTGTTCAATTTATTAATTGATACATTAAAAATCTATTTGATGCACACTAGGGACGTGTTTGTGATGGTAGTGTATATTGAAATTTTTGAAATTTGTAAAACGAAGTGTTGTGGCACTAAATATTTTCTGTTTTCTTTATGAAACATACACAGTAGTGTGCATGCAGATTTTTGCATGTATTGTAAAGAAAACAAAATATACGAGTAGATATGTAACTCACAATTACTGCTGGCACTTTAATTATGTTTTATCCACAACTCTTCATTATTTCCATTTAACTGTGGGGGCAAAAGCTAACAAAGCCAAAACGCCACAATCATCCAGGAATTTAAGGAATTTATTTTGATAGAGTCAGATTTCGAACGCGCTGCCCTAATGAGATATTGGATTTTTTTTTCAAATACTGTCATTAGATACTATTTGATATTATGATATTTTTAAAAAAGGTAAATATTACCTGCGTTTACAAACAATATTTACAATGGCAATGAATAGAGTTAAACTAAATTTCCGTTACTAATATCTCATCACTATCACTCAAGCCCAAGAATTTCAGAGATAAAAAAATAATTGCCTCTTAATCAGATATCTACTACGATCAACGGTTTTTCAAACGCATCCGCTCGAGGGGTGCGTGATTTTAACGAATTATATTAAAAAATGTTTAGAATTATACAAAAATATCTTTTTGCTAAAGTAATAAAGTTTATTTTTCAATAACATTTAGAAGCAAGTGTTAAAAACGCAGGATGTGGGCTGTAGAGCGACCGTTTTTAAGAAAAGGGCACGTTATAATTAACATTATACTAAATCACGAATGATGCAACGGTAATATCATAGGAGTGTATATTATACTTGTATGATTTGAGGTCAGTCGTAGCGCAAGAGCGCAAGCATGTGGGTTCGATTCTCACACGAAGATATGAAATATTTAATATTTTCATTTCTTCGCTCTGGTGTCAAGGCAAAGCCATGGAATTCCGCTGTATAAAGTAAAATTAAAAACGGAGTAAAATAAATAATTTAGTTTAAAAATAATTTTAAAAACTCAAATACTAGCGAAAAAGGTTACATTTCAGTTAATTGAGGAACCAAAATACGTAATATTTAATTTTTATTTTGATGAAAATAAATTTGAAAGTAGCAGCGTGATAAATTGAATCTATACGTTGTTATTAGTATACATAAGTGGAAAAGAGTTCAACGCGCCTCGTGCTGGAAATGACAATACATCCCTTTAAGAAATAAAATATTTTTGTATATAACTATTCATCGCTCGCCCGTTTTTTCCCGTTTTTTTCCGAATTTTGGCAAATCCTCTACATTCCTTAAACTACCTATATACCAGGACTTTCGTCTGTGCGTTGCTTGTCGGGACGAAAATATTTTAATATAGGTAGACGGTAGATCTTTTATTAACTGTACAAAATCTCTGAATTATATAAAACTACTAAGCCGAAATGACGTAGGTAGAGATGAATTTGTAGTTAAAAAGATATCTTAATATAATAATACTTTCATTATATAAAAATCGAAATAAATATATCGATTAATCGAATAAAATATTATTAAAAAGCCAATTTATAGTACCCCTTTGCTTATAAAAATGATGGGAACATTGTATTGTATAGATAGATAGATACAAATACAACAAAAACGTAAAATAAATCGATTAAATAAAAATAGCTCGTCACCCAACTGTTAAAGTGACAAAAATGTGATACGCTTTCAACTATTGCAATTTTTTGCGACTCCTTTGTAGATCGAGGACAGCTGCCAAACTTCATGGCATAACAAATTAAAATCTATATAAGTAGGTGCTAAAAAACCTAGCGTAGCAGTGTACAAATAAACGATTGTATGGAGTTCATTTAAATTGGTGTAGGTACATCCGGCACGTTCATATTGTGAATGTTTTTGAAACAATGTCAGTAAAGAATCAGTTAAAAGGCAAATCACTTTATAAAAAATATTATAGAAATGAATTTATAATATTTGTGTT
>JAKRZM010000141.1:260060-272108 GCA_036379175.1 Heliconius cydno galanthus
AAGTTATTTTTTCAAACAAAATAAATAATAAAATTATCGTTTTAAAATAAAACGCCATTTGTAAAGTATAACATAGGCACGCACACACTTACCTGTCAAATCGGAAACGTCGCACACGTATGTGTGCGTCACACGAAATACAGGTATGGATAAAAATCGTGAAATGAAAAAAAAAATCCTACGTCCAAACTGTTGAGGTACCTTGATTAATTTCTTAGGTGTGGGTTTGAAATATATGATAGGGTCATATATGCAGTTTCAATAAAAGAAGCGCTGCCTCTTCCACCCTGTATATATATATATCTATATCTCGAAAATTGAAAACAATTGAGAGCTGGCTACTCTCCTATGTGGGACTAAAGTGTGAATCTGCTTAGAAAGCACTGTGTCAAAACACTTTAAGACATATATTTTTCAATAATTTAAAATTTACAAATTATACAAAAACCCACCTGACTAGCAATAACTTCTCGCAGTTCATGCGAGTAGTTGCGTTGCGGCACACCACGGTAGCGGGGACGGCGGCGTTTTGTATCACGTAGTTCTGCTAATATTTGTTCACGAGACTTTAGAACCTCTTTTGAGCCTTTTTGGTCACTGGTGATGGATAATTTTAAATTTGTTTTATAATTTAATTTGAATATCTGTTACTATAGAATCCCATATTTCTTTCGATTCTTTAGTTTTAAGATTTATCAAATGATTTGGATGTTGTAATCATATAAATAAAATGCACAGCTAGAACTATTGACCATAAAAAGATGGAAATTACTTTAGTGAGTATTGTATAGCAGTAAAATAGGATTTTGCACCTTGCATGATGGGAGGATGATCTTAAAAAAATAACTGAGCAAGATTGGATACCTATGGTCTGAAACCGAAAGAGTTGGCAATCTTTAGAATATACCTGAGGGACATTTCTACTAAAATAACAGGAAAAAAGTTTTAGAAATAGTAATTATACAAAATAAGAAAAACATTGTTTCAGAAATAAGCTTATTACTCAAATTCATACATTCCACAATTGTTGTTAATTAGGAAATAAAAAGCTTTGTATTTTATATAATAGTCACAGGCAACATCATATGCAAAACTATCTATAACTTTGTATACTAAAAGGAATGACTAACTTTTTTATTTTTATAATTCTTATTAGTTAATTTAGATTTTTAATATTATCATGTCTTACCTGGCCAGTGTCAAATCCATGAGGTTATGAGAAGAAGGCACCATGTTAACAACAGCATCATGTATGGCTCGCCTTTCATCAGATGTGTAATTTGCTTGTAGCCGTGAAAATGTCAATGCCTCCAAATCATTTCTGGTACCTTATCAAGTTATGGTTAATAGTATAATAATATAAAATGATAATATCTTCAATTAAAATTAAATCGCGATTCTATTTTTTATAAAAAAAATTAAATACATATAATGATAATAATTTTTAATTAGTCATTAAAAAATGATTACATTAATTGTCAAAAATATATATTTTAAAAATACAATTCCTTTTTTAATTCTATTAAAATTTTAATTGAAAAGGTAGTTTATTTGTAAAGGATACATTATATTTAATTTTTCACCCTAAGCCAGTAGATTGAGAACTTACTGTAAATATGAAAAAAAAACCATTATAATATTCTTATAGCTAACAGTCATTCTACATGTGATTGGAAAGTCCAAGTGAAAGCATACCTCTTTTGAATAATGGATCAGATTTAGCTGCATTCTCTATTATATTATTTATATTTTCTGGTGCTGAAAAAATAGAATAAATTTTAATATTCGTAAAATTCTATACAAATATTAAAAATAAAGTGTTTGTAAGTAAGCATGCTAATCCTTTTTTTTATTTAGCTTCACACTGTATCCCACACACAGCAGTGTAGGCGGAGGGAACCTGGAAACTGACTGTCAAGATACTTGGTTCACATAACCTCACTTTCCATCAAATGTTGGAGGCATTGCATGTTGGGCAGGCCACAACTGGCCTAAGGCCTCATTTAAAATTATTTTCAATTGGATAGCTCATTAATAGAAGAAAGTAGCTTTCTTACACTTACATAATTTCACTACTGTACAAGCAGATGGATCTAAAGGCTCAGGTAAAAAAATATCTTCCTTAGAATAGCCTTTTGATATTAGATAGCATTTTTCTTCGTGTTCTATTAGTTTTTCAACAGGCATGGTATGGTTTGAGTCAAATTTACAAGTACCTGTTTGAATTGGCTGAAACAATACTTTCATTTTGATATTATATGTGTTGATGCACGTACATGCAAACTGCACCACTATGTAAGAACACAAGGGAATGAAGATTATGTATTATTTAATATACAAGTTTGTACTAAAAATAAAATAATGTTAATATTTTAAATATGATAATGAAATATACACATAATGCGCAGCATTAATTATACCTTTAATAAAGTATTTCTATTCCACTGTAAGCTTTGTAATATAATTGTCACTTCGGATTCAACTTTATCAATATAATCTCGCAGTTCAGATAGATACTGTTCTCGTGAATCCATAATGATGAAAATAAGGAAACCACGACACCTTTATGTACTTATGATTATTATTATTTTTATATTGAAAATTAAAAACCAACGATATAAAATTAAAAATGTTAAATCGGTGCGAGTAAATCAAATTTACGACAATAAACATTTGACACTGACAGTCGTGTTATTCACAGAGTAAAATGAGTTACAATTTACGCCATAATAAAAGAACCACACCACCACAGACAACATTTACTCACAAACTACCAGACACATCACACCATGAGTTATAATTTACAATCTCCTTCGTGTGTTCTCCATACAACGTGACATGGGCGAAGTGAGTAAATGTGTTCTGTGTTGATTAGTACTCAACTAGCACGCTCGAAGCGCCATAAATTAAGAACTGAACTGAAATGAATAAAAGATAATAATAAATAACATTAAGCTATACCATATCGTACATATTGTATGGTACGGACTGTACGGTACCTACTTTCTTTATATGTAACAATGATATAGTTTATTAATCGTTTTACATTACTAAATATGTTATTAGATAATACCGAAATAAGTTTCTACTTAAAAGGATATAAAAATATACAATATTTTTATGCAACTGGCAAGTTTTTTGACAGCTGTCAGTTTTCATTTCTTTCCTTATCTGTGATGTCTTGCAAGACGTGTGCTTTTGTAGGCCGATTTATCTAAATTTCTGAATGTTTTTTTAGAAAATGGCAGATTCTGAGGTAAATAAAAATCACAACCAAAGAAATTTCATACTAAACCGCCAACGTATACTAAACGCTTTAATTTGTTAACAGGTATTGAAGAAGTTAAAAGATATTCCATTTAAAATTCAAACCGCAAGTTTGAAAGGAAGATGTGAAGTTATTAAAGAAATTCAGGATGTTTTATCAACACCTGGTAAGTCAAGTATTCAGGAGTTCTCTTAAATTATGGTACACACCCTAAACTAGTGTTACATATAGCATAATTGTGTAGGTTAGACCCAGGCTAGCTGTATTGATCCTTTATTCCATAATTTTCACTAGCCACCTAAATATAACACCGATCTCCGTTGCATTAATCTAAAGTACATCATATGTAGATGACAGAAGGGTCCTATTATTATTCACTTTACTTCAATATACTATTGATACTTGGTTGTCATGTAACAATTTGTACAAGCAAAAATTTTTGAATACATAGGTTATGTTGATTGTGTGCTGAGTATTGCTTTTTTTCTGTTGTTTTAAATTGTTTATTGTTATGTTTTTTTTATATAATTTTAATAAATTAATTGTTATTAATCAATATTGTCATTGTGGACAGGTATAACTGAACCAGTAGTGAAATTTGTGTGTCGTGTGCTACTGTTAACATTAAATAGATATAGAGACTCTACATCTCAATCATATATAAAGAGCTTATTGGCTTACCTTGCAAGACAACACAAAGATTGGACATTAAAAAATTTACTACCATCATTATTAGAAGTATCTGAACATTTAAAATGTACTGCATCTTCGTAAGTATTGATATTTTAATGTATAAACAAAAATAAAATGAATATGTGGTCTGTGTTGGTATTTACTTGTCTAAAAATCTAAAAGTCTAAGTTGAGTGTTTAAATATACTTAATTATGACGAAATTGACTAAGAAGATATATGTTATTATGTAATTTATTACTGGCATAAAATAGGTGATGGTCATTTGCCTAATTTACCCTAAAATTGTATGGTATTCTATATAAAAAAGACTTTTTTTATTAATGATTTATAAATATTTCAGGAAAAGTACTTGCCAGACAGGCTTATATGCATTAAGATGGACAAGAGAGTTAGTGGAGGGGTCCTTGAAGAACCAAGAAGATTTGTTAGATTACAACATTTTAGTATTAACTCAAGCAAACCTACTAGCGGTAGTCACTGCTTATGGAAATAAGAAAAAAAATGACAAAGGATACACAGTGGTAAATGTTTTAAGATATTAATTAGTTTAATTAAGGCCGTTGTGATTCAGTTGATTACTGAAAATGTGAGTTGTGGGTGGGTGAATCCTTTAATGAAAATAAATTATTTTTTTCATTTCCCATCTCTGGAAGTGCAAAATATAGTTGACATATGCTATTTAATACACAATGTATGGAATTTGCCCAGAAAGTGGAAAAGTGTCTTAGCACTAAGTTCTATCTGGCTGCCAGATACACTAAATATAGACAGGCAGATAGAAGCAGAAAAAAATAATAATTGAGTATTTTCTGTTATCATTTAATATTATAACTAATTTGTGTTATCTACAAAATAACAAATATATATTAATAACTAATTTTAGTTGCACAATTTATGGACATTGATGGGCAGTGAAAAGTTACTGAAATGGATCAATGTTTTATTATCACAAGCTCCTGATTCTGGACCGCAAGTGTGCGTCGCATTTTCTGCTTTATGTAAACATGCTAGGCAAGCAGGAGATGAAGGTCTTATTTTACAACATAAGGTATTTTATCTAAAAAGCAAATAAATTTTAGTTTTTTTTTCAGTAATAAGTATTTGATTATACAGATTGTCAATAATAATAATAATATACATATATAGAAGAAGTTTGATTGAAAGTTAGAACTTAAAAAATATAAAGATAATAAAACAAGTGATAAATATTTATATCTGCACAAATAAACATAGATTGTTCTTAAAATTTGAACTTTTAATGAGCAATATTATGTACATTTCAATTACATAAATGAAGTTTTTGTATATGGGTGTAGAGAGATAGTTTTACATTGTAGTACAGTAGGACAATGTCTGACTGCTCAAACACAATTGAAATGAGTTCAATTCCTGTCTTCAGATATGATTATATGAAGTTTATTTCTCCAGTCTTAGTGTATTTTTTAACTTAATAAGAAATATTTTTTACTTTTCACCAGGCAAAAATGCTAGAAAGTTTAACTAAAAGCCTCATAAGTGTAAAGACTCGGCCAAACTCCAATTACATAAGAGGATGTTCAGATCTACTCCATCTCTTACAATCATCAGATGTCCAAGATACTCTCCTACCAGCTCTTCATAAGGCCATGTTGAGGAGTCCTGAGACTATCATCCAAGCGGTGGGAGAAGTTGTGGCTAATTTGAATGTATATGTTGATGGTGTAGCTGTTGATATTGGGAAGAGCTTAATCGGTAAGCATAATTTGTTATATTAATTAAGGGTAAGAAAGTTCATTAACAGTTTTAAAATCTGGAAATAATTAAATTATAATGGAAATAGATAACTATTTCCATTTCTATTTCTAATTTTATATTACATACTAGCAGACTCGGGTGCCTTCTTCTGCTTGAACTGTACAAATATTTATTAAATACATTTATGAAAATATTTGCAGGGGAGAATATGTTAAACCGTGAAACATGTGTTAAATGAAATATTTTTAAGTCTAAATTTCAAATTTTATAAAAATTGATGGCAATTTCAGCTCCTATTTCATCTCTTTAGGATTAATATTTTTCAAAATCCCTGAAAAATATTCACTCACTCACACAAAATACTGAAGTGAGTGTTCACATTATGAAAATAAACATATGTCCAAAGTTCACATTTCTACCATCAGTGGGTATGGCTGTATGTGCGTCTATACCTCAGTCTGTGGGAACATGTGAAGTAAAGTACATTATTAAGAATTATATGTATGATAATTTCATGGCCTTACTTTGCTTAGACAAATGGAATTGTACTCACCCCTCATGGTGTAGGAGTAAATACCCAATAAAAAATAACCCATTTTTCTCCAGTGAACCTTCACTCCCGAGACGACTGGGCGCGTACGGAGGCATGTCTAGCCCTAGCCGCACTATGCCGGCGGTGTTCAGCGCCGGCCGCAGCCCGCGCCCTCCTGACCCATGCATTTGCACATTATAATGGTGCCAATGGGAAGTTAACGTCGAGTGAGGATAAGATTGCTGTGCTTAATGTAAGATTTTGTGTTAAATCTAAGTACATTTTTTGTTCAAAGGTGCTATTACTAATCCCCTCGAATTTTCCATTACCATAAAGCCCATTGTAGGTCAATATTTATTTATTACTTATGCTAAGTTTCACAATGATTAATGTGCTTAACTTTAATCACAATGTTTTGGAAATTGTATTACTAAATATGATTAAATTCGAAAATATAATGAAATATTTAATCCAAAACTTGATTTAAAAGTTACACGGAAGCAAATCAATAAAACATATTCTTAATAATATTTAAAATATTATTTACAGGGTGTAGCAACACTTAGTGAACTAGCAGTATCACCAGAGGAACAATTAAAATTATTTGACGAAGTAGTGACACAAATATCGAAGGTTCTAGACAGTGAGTCACATGAACGCACACTATGCATCGCTTTAGAAGCTCTATATAGGTGGATTCATGGTTTAAGTGCACCTATGTCAGATAAAATTTTACAAATTTATAAGGTAAATTATTTGAATAATGTTTTTATTTAATACATTATCCCTATTTATATTAATATTAAAAAGCTGAGTAGTTAGCTTAGTAAAAAAGCACAAGCCAAGTTTATATTTTTTTATTAGTTTGTAATTTTTTTTTTAAAAAAAATAAATAAATAATAGTTTATCTACAACTTTTTTTATGTGTAATTCATATAATATCCACAGAAAGGCCTATCAGCGAAAAGTACAACGCAAGCCGTTCGTATCGCATACACTTCTCTTGTATCACGAGCGCTGCGACAGCCCGCGTCCCTCGCAGTTGCGGCGGCGTTAAGACCCGCATTACTTGCAGCTGTTGAAAAAGCTGTGCAGCAACCTTTACAGGTGAATAATTAACTGCATTAAAATATAGGCGACGGACATTCTCCTTTATTTTTATTTGTTTTTTTTATCTTCACGCTGTATTTCACATGTAGCAGCGTAGGCACAGGGAGCCTAGTGTTAAGACACTCTGTCTATTTTCACCGATTTCTTATTATATATATTATAAATAATTATATATATTTCCAGCATCTAATAGTAAGTGAGGGTATTTGCGCAATGGCGGCGCTAGCGCAAACAGACACCACGCAAGAACTACCATCACACGCAATATGGGCGGCGCTCACAAACCCTCAGAAACACGTGCTGTTACATGACCGCGTGCTAGCTACTGCCACTGACGACGGTAATAGTCATAACTTTCACTATTAAGCCCCTTTAGAACTCACTTTAGCTTTCGAAGTAGATTGAGGTTATTTTCTGTTATGATTAATTTTTTTTTTATGTGAGTTATATATATTTTGTAAATTACATTATAAAAATGTAACTGTTAAGTTTTTTACCGACTTTTCTTTGTTCCTTCCAAGGTGGTGATGACTGTGTGTAGTACTGACCCTACTGACATTTTTATGTAACTTGACATTTAAAAAGCGCTTGTAATGGTCTGATTGAATAAAGAATATTTTAACTTCGTACTGTATTATTTTATTAATTTGCTCTAAGGTAGCGCTATAACATTTACCCCTTTATAGTCCTAATACAGGTGGTGTTGCTATGCAGAACTGTATTGGACAAGTATGAGAGTGTTGCCATTGACCAAGGCTCACCAGTACTCAAGGCTTTCATACTGACCCTCATATCTCCCGTTAAGTCAGTCCGGTCAGTAGCTTTGGAAGAAGTGAAAGGTCTGTTAGCCAGTGGAAGCAAGGCCTCCCTAGCTAAGAGTTTAGTGACTAAATTCAATGAAGTGTTGGAGGAGGGCAAGATATTTACAGTGAAGGAAAAGACACTTCCAGAAGACAAGGCAGAAGTTACGGGGAAGATGATTCTTGATTGTGTTCAAGCGCTGTGTTCATATAGAGGTAATTTTATTTTATAAATATGTCCTTAATGTTGAAGAAGCACAGTAGGCTCATTTTTGACTGTATAAAATAATCGGTGATTATATCTTATACTTCAGAGGCCGTAGTGGCGCAGTGGCACAAGCATGTGACTGTATACGTGACTGTTAGGGGTTTGCTTCCCACTCAGGGAATTTAATTATAATTTATTAATTTTCTAATTTCTTTGCTCTTTTAACAAGGCATAATGCGTGGTTTAGTTCTGCCACTCAACACGCTATGGGTCGAAAATTTGGCGGAAAGTTCAGTATGAAGTGTCATTACACTATGTTCTCTATGCCTACCCTGCTAAATACAATTTGAAGCTGAAAATAAAGAATCTTATACTTATCATCCAAATAAGCAAAAAAGGAGTGTAATTGTGTTAACACTAATTTTTATTATATATGGAAAATTGTCTCTTCTCACACCACCAGCCTCCTGGCATTAATCCCGGCTAATCTCACACCACCAAATACGTTAAATTTTTGCCACATATATTGACTTACTTATGTTACAATTTTCAATTATGATTATAAGATAATATTTCATTAGTTTACAAATAAGTGATAATATATTTAAGTTCTTATCCACTTTGCTCGGTCTTCAATATCCTAGATGATTAGTCCAATTTAAGAAGTGTTAATTATGTTCACATATTTCAGAATATAGACAAGAAGATTTCGAAAGCATAGCACTAGAAGCCCTTCCCTGCTGCCACCAGCCTCTAGCAGTTGCGGTGAACCAGCGAGCTTGGATAAAATTAGTAGCATATTTACACCTGGACCCTCATAGACTAGTGGCTACCCATTTAAATAAACTGAAGAATATATACATTACCAATTTTACTCCAACTGAGGTATTTTTATATATTATTTTGAATTTTAATTGACATATAATGTGTTGTTGAGCTTAGTGAGGAAGTACGCAAGATTGTGGGTTTAATTACCAATTGAATATCTTTATATTAAAAATCTTTTAATTACCGTGGCCTGGAAAGACTGAAGTGCTGCATTAGATTGCGATGCCGGTTATGCAATGTCTTTCATAAGAATAATAACTTTAGAATAACTAAGCTTTATACTAAGTTGTTACTTATTTATATCATAATACTAAGACTTGCGAAATATATTTTTATACCTATTACTTACATAATTTGCCAAGTAACACCTCATAATTTCCTACATCCGAAAAGCTTTAACTTAAATAAAAAATATTTTTTTTAAATCAACAGACAGTATGCAACGTAGTATCAACGCTAGTGCGCTGCAGCGCTGACGGCGCGGGCGGTGCGGCGCTGCGTACAGCGCTCGAAGCGCTGCAGCGTCCCGACTTGCTATCTGTATCGAGGGATGATTACTTCGTGTATTTGACGCCGGCGGGACATTTGTATGATAAGAGTGTTGTGCCCGGGTAAGTTTATATTGTAGTTTTAATTTTATTTGGATCCGGTTCCGATAGGTCGGAAACACCAAATTCAAAAATTAGCCCGACTTCGGTTCCGTTAAAACTATCTCCGTAACATTTTCTACATCTCATTGGTTATAAGTATGCTTAATGCTCATACTTAGTCAGTTATACGAGCGAACATATTCATTTTTATTATATATGGACGCACATACAAACTTATGTATATATGCATAATCGCTTACATTTATCTACATCTACACTTAAGTGTATCTAAGCTGAAGACTTTGTTTGGTTAAATGGGTTAATCTCAAAAACTATTGGTTCGTTCGGTTCCAATTGAAAAAATATTTTTTGTTGTTTAGCGTATTTATCGACAATGGCTTTAGGCTATATAATATCAAGTTTGACGAAAAATCTACAAAGCTGAAATGAAATATTTAATAATTCATATTTTTCTTATTGAAAAATGGGAACTGAATGTTTTAACACTAGGCCGAGGTTCCCTCTGCTAGGCTGCCCTGTGTGCTATACAGCGTGAAGCTAAAACATAATAATAAAAAAAACATTCCATTGACTTGGCATAGCTCAGGGAGTTGTCAAATTTGAAAATATTATTTATTTACTGCTTCACAGAAGCGAAGAAAACAAAGAAATGAACCTGAAGCGGGAGAGCAAAGCATACAGCTACAAGGAACAATTGGAGGAGTTGCAGCTGCGACGCGAACTGGACGAGAAGAGACGGCGGGAAGGCAAAATTAAAGAGGTCCTAAAAGTAGTGATTGTTATTCTATTCCTTTGTCACATATGTCCTATAAGTACATAAGCAACTGAAAAATGTTAGTTCTTGTTCATAAAATAACAGAACATTAAAGTTTTTAAATGTTTACTCTCTTCTATAGTTTTAAATAAAGGCCAGCAATGATGTGTCATTTGGTCATGGAAACGAAATGTGAAATGATCAACTCAAAATTAGTTCATAGATAATTGTTCTGCCATAGAAAATATTGCATTCCAATTTACATTTGTTAACAAAATAATATTTAACAGTATTATTAACAGTTTATATAATTATAAAATTTAAGAAATGTTCCAGTTATCATAAATTATAATATGATTTCTTTGCAGGTTCCATTATCAGCTAAACAAAAGGAGGCGATAAAAGCACAACTTGCTAAGGAAAGTGCAATTCGTGATCGTCTGGCTGAGGTGAGTGAATGTTTCTATTGTATTTTATATTACTTCTGTTGAGTGACGGAACTTTTGCCTTGACAGCAGAGCAAAGAAATGAAAATATATAATTAAATAAATATTTCAGTTCTTTGATTGGGGATCGAACCCACAACCAGACGCGTTTACAGGCACACTGTGCCCCTGCGCCACGACTGTCCTCTGTTTGTTATATTGTTCTTATAAAAAAAAATATCCGCTTTTAACACACTATTCTTACTTAAGTGTTAACCGCTTATTACTCTTCCCCACAGTTAGATACAGGCGTAGACAAAGCAGTGCAACTAGTACAAGCTACAGCGCGTGGTTCAGCACTGGCGCTTGGCGTTAAAGCCCGTTCCCTCCTCCGAGCGTTACTCTCCGCTCTCCGTTCTCCTCTCGCGGCGCCGAAGATTGCACCAGCTCATAGAGAGTTAGGAAGTGTTCTCTTGCCAAAGCACGGATGGATTGCTGATCATGTTGCTAGGACTACTATTAGGTATAATTTGGACTTTTGGTTGATAATTTTAAGATGTGTATAGTTAATATACGTGACGCAACGGCGGGCTTGATGCCTATACCTATACTATAACAAATAATGCTTAAATTTAAACCTGCTGAGTATAGGCATCAAGACATTAGTCTTGAAATAGTTACGACATGTTCAAAATGGTTACTATGTTTTTTTTGTAATGCTTTGACAATCTTGTGACTTATTCAGATAGTAGACTCTAATAATGGAGATTATATATATGCATATATTTATTTATTATAAATTATATTTTATTTCTCCAGGCTGTACAAACCTCAATGTGACCTAGACCCCAGCTGGGAGGACGAAGACCTAAGCAAAGCCACGATACGCACAATCAATCTAGTACATACGACCATTACGTCCGGTAACAGAGGCGACGACGATACTGATCCTAGCAAACAGAATCATTTCACCGCGCCGGGGTTCTGTTACGTGTTTCCTTTGCTTAAGCAAGGTAGGTATTTTTTATGTTTACACTTTTTTTAGCTTCACGTTGTATCCCGCACTTAGCAAAGTAGACGGTAG
>JAKRZM010000141.1:272190-322619 GCA_036379175.1 Heliconius cydno galanthus
TATATGTTTACAGTTAATTTTCGGTCGTGTATTATTTATTACCTTATACCTATTTTGTATATCTATTAAGATTTATGTGAACATATAAATAAATATTTTAGCGCACAAAAGCTCCGGAAGTTTTTCGTCTGTTCAAACTTCAAAGACAGATCTATATTGTATGAAACAACATAAACTATATATCGATATGGTGTGAAATTGGTAGTGATCAAACATTATCTATATCCAATATCTTCGAATTGTTATTGCTCTTATATTGTTAGCTTTTGATGGTGGAGTGTAAGAGTTGCCGCTCTGTTAACTTTACGTGTCGTAAATATGTCCCTTTTGAACGAAAATAAACCTTAATCCAATTGAATATAGTTTAAATTAAGATATTTTGTATGTAATTATTATATTTATTTGTTGTTTTGTTTAATGATCATTACTGGTTCGAATCCTACGATGTATATACAATAGTAATATTATTAGGAATCACTATAATAAGTATTTGAGGCCAGTTGTGGCTCAGGGGCGTAAGTGTTTCTGTAAACGCGACTGGTTGTGGGTTCGATCCCCACTCGAGAAAATGAAATATTTGTTTAAATTTAGGTACATTTTTATTCCTTCGCTGTAGTCTCTAGGTCAAGCGCCGAGTTAAGTTCCGCCGCTCTATATGCAATGCCACCAGAATTAAGGCGGAAAGTGGGGAACGGAGTGTTTTAACACTAAGTACCCTCTGCCTACCCTACTGCGCGCGGGATACAGCTATAATGATGAATTATCTATATATATAAAAGGACTTGTCCTCACTGACTGAGGTAAGACGCACGCACAGCCGTAACCTCTGTGCGTAGAAACTTGAAATTTGGACAAATGTTTTTTAAAAGGAGTGAAATAAGGGTTGAAAATTTGTATGGATTTTTTTTGAACTGATTTTTATAAAATTTGAAATTCAGACTCTTAAATAGATTTCATTGAACATGTGTTTCGTGTTTTTTTAGAATACATCTAAGGGTGTAAATAAGGGGTTGAAAGTTAAGGGGGGGAAATATCTTTAAATGGCCACCGATTTTTATAAAATTTGAAATTCAGACTCTTAAAAACATTTCATTGATACGTGTTTCATGGTTTATTAGAACTAAGGTTGCAAATAAACAGGCGAAACTGCGCGCGCCCACTAGTATATAATAAATAATAAACTTAAAAATACTAAAATGTTAATAAATATCAACATACATATAAAGGTGGTACGCGATGCGGCTCTTCGCGCGTTACTTTGTATAGTGGAGTGCTTGCCGCCGTTCCTAGAAGACCCGGAGTTCGCGCTCACTCTTACCATGCGACTATATATTGCTACTTTCGATGTTTCTGAGGATAATAAGTGAGTATATAATTCCCTTTTTATATTTCTATCCTTCATATTGACGCTTTACCGGGAAACACAAAGAAAAACGCATTCCGTCTGGAGTTTTATACTTCTTACATGATCTTTCTTCAGTATTATACACAGTACTCACATTCTACGTACTCTATATAATGTAGGATTTAAATGTATTTGTAAGCACCCAATTATACAGTTATAATCAAAATACTTTCTACATATATTGCCCAATCTTTTAGTAGATAAATTAAAATTGTCTAAGTAATCTAAATATTAATTAACAGACAACTAGCAACAGAACTATGGGCACAACTGCCCCGCTTAGAATCCTGGATGAAATGTGCAGCAGAAGAGATCAGAGCACTTCTCCTGCACCAGGTGCAGCATCCAGCTGAGGAGATCCAGTCGGCTGCAGCCAATGCCCTCGCAGCCAGCGTTGGTGACGCAGGCGGTGTTGACAACGTGCATGCGGTGGCTGATGACATGTTGAAACATTTGCATGATATATATGATGAGAAACTGCCGGTGGGTTTGAATTATTATTTTTTTGTTTGTTTTGTGAAGGAGTTATTGGGATTTGTTGATTAAGTATCGCGTAATTTGACATAGACATGAAAACTTAAGTTATGATTTTAAACTATATTTTTACTTATTTTCTTACCATGTCACTTGACTGTCAAATAAAATAGATAGAAAATGATTAAAGTGCTTGTTGATGTTGGTTTTTTCTATATAATTTGTAGTGCAATTTGAAATATTTCTAAATTACAATTTCTTCAATAAAATTTTTCTGTTATGTGTAATTCGTTTATAATACTTGAGTAATCATTTTAATAACCATTCCACCAGCTCATCCCAGCGGTCCTCGACCAGTTCGGTCACGAGCAGCAAGCGGCGGTGGACGCGTGGGGGGCCCGCCGGGGGGTCGCCGTGGCCCTCCGCGCCCTCGCCCCCCGCGTGGCCCCCCAAGCGGTGCCCGCTGCTATGGCTTTTTTTGTACGACGAGCACTAGCGGACAGAAACGATGCCGTGAGAGATTCTATGTTAGCTGCTGCTATGGCGTTGGTGGACTTGCATGGGAAGGTAATTATAATTACATACATTATACATATAAGGACAAACATACATTATATATATAAGAACAATATTAGCACTACTTGAAGCTGTTTTTAAGCATTAGTGGATTTACATCAAAAGGTATTTTTGATTGGCATATTACATTAACTACGAGTTTTACTTTTCTTTATTTATTTAATATGTATAATTTAATTTTTCTTTTATGTATAAATTGACATTTAAATAAAGAGAAATGAAACTGTTCAATATTATCCCAGTAATCATCCCAAAAAACTACAGCAGGCAGTCAGAGTGTGAAGGGTTCAATACATTCCATTCCCATTAAGATTTTTCACTTGCCACTTTCTGTATAAAAGCTATTAGCTTTTATCGACATAATATAGGAAGCAAGCTATTTCTATTATTAAAAACATTCTATAAAACAAATATTTTCCTTCAATGAATCTACAGGAAACGCTAAGCAGCCAGCTGCCAGTCTTCGAGCAGTTCCTAGACACGGCTCCCAAGTCGGGGGGCTACGATGCGGTGCGACAGTGCGTTGTTTTGTTAGTGGGGTCTTTGGCGCGCCATCTTGCGCCCGGTGATGCCCGTGTTAGACCGATCGCTCTGAGATTAGTTGCAGCGCTTAATACGCCAAGTCAACAGGTAATGGTTTATTTCGTCTTATTGATTTAATAATGTTAAATTAATTTAATTATTTGGTGAATTTCGATTTCGATCTTAGACTTGAGAGTGTTTATNCTTGCGTCGTTTCGTCGTCGTCGTTCGTTTCCATACTAGTCGTCTTCCGCATAAACATGAACAGCAGCGTGTTGCATTGCAGCACCGAATTTTTATTTCAAGAATGCCGTCAAATTCGTCACCAAGGCAAAACGTGTGTTTTCATGAAGATGAAATAAACAATGACAATACTGATTGACGAAATTGAGTTGAGGCCATTGCTCTATGACAAATCCCTAAAGGATTATTCAAATAGAAATTTGAAAACCAATATTTTCTACGTTTGCTTTTTTTTCTATTTCTTAATATAAGTGCACAGACAACCATCTCTTCGAGATCCATTTTATCAAATGTAAAAAATTTCGTCACTGTCATCGCAAGTGCGCGCAGTCGCGAAAAGTGTGGTGACATGTCAGTGACAAAAAATTTATTGTCACCGTGACAAAAGTCACCAGTGCGCGCTATACCTTAGACTTGAGAGTGCTTATGAACACTGCCCTATCAATGGTTATACCGTCTAGTTACTAATACATCATATAATCTAAAAAATCTTGATTTAAAATTTCTTAAAAATATACTGAAGTAAAAGTGTAGAAATAAACAATCCTATTGTTTTTTTTATATTTATTAGTAAATATATACTAGGTACAAGAAGCAGTAAGCAACTGTCTACCTCACTTGGTGACTTCACCCGCATTAGAGGACGATATTCCCGCCATTGTTAATAAATTGTTAAAACAACTTCTGACTGCAGAAAAATATGGTGATCGTAAAGTAAGTTTATTGTGAACTATTAATTTATTATATAAGTTTCGGGAAAAGTTCCTTTTTTCGTCTTTTATAGATTATTTTTACTTATTTTTAATTATATATATACTACAAAACACAATTAAAATACCAAACAAATTTGGTATTTTAATAGTATTTTGTTATTTAAAACATATATTTCCTATATAAATATATATTTAGTGTCTGTATGTCGAGGGCTGAGGAAATCGTGGCGCAGTCGATCCTGATCGCTATCCTCCGGGGAATAATTTTTGTTAATATCCCTGTCTAGTACACAAAGTCGGCGTTAAGTTCACTCAAAAGGCGATATCTCGAATTCGTGCTGAGAACGAAGTGTTTTGACACTAAGTTCTCTCCACTTAATCGAATATGTGGGAAAATGTAAAAAAAAATCAATAATTGTATTAACATTATAATAAAATTGCAGGGTGCTGCATACGGTATTGCGGGTATCATCAAAGGATTGGGTATTCTATCACTGAAACAATTGGATGTGATGGGAAAGCTCACTGAAGCTATCCAAGAAAAGAAGAATTATAAATATAGAGAAGGTCTTAACTTTTAAATACTTGTCTTTTTTTTCATACTAATGACAAAACTATTTTTAAAAAATATGACTTTTTTTAGCCAGCGTGTTAAACGGTTGCGTGTTTGATCCCCATTTATTGAAATTATTATATTTAAAATATTTTCATTTCTTCGCGCTAGTAGACGAAACGCGGCGTTGAGCAACAAAAAAAAACTAAATAGATTACAAGTGAATAATCTTATGTTTACATTTGTCATTTACTTGACATTACATATATACTGACATACATTTGTTCATCCAGGGGCCCTATTCGGATTCGAGATGCTCTGCAGCAAACTGGGTCGTCTCTTCGAGCCCTACATAGTCCACGTGCTCCCTCATCTTCTACTCTGCTTCGGAGATTCGTCCCAATACGTCCGCACTGCTGCAGACGAAACAGCTAAACTTATAATGAGTAGGCTGTCCGCGCACGGTGTGAAGCTGGTACTGCCGTCGTTGCTGCAAGCGCTGCAGGATGATAATTGGAGGACTAAGGCTGGTGGGTATTGTGATTGTGGAAAATATGTATGAAAATATTTTTTTTAATTATCAGTTTGTGTATATACGACTCGTATGTTGTTGGAGAAGCTCTGTTATTTACGTTGAGCTATTATCAAGATGTTTTAAAATATTATTAAAAAGGTCACAATTTTTTATCTGTTGGATATGGTTGTGTAACATGAATTCTCTAAAACGTAGTGTTAGTTCAGATATAAAACGAGTAGATATAATATTTTAGTATGTGTTCTTGGTTTATAAATTATACTATTTGCAAAAATTGTACAACTATATCAATTTAAAAAAACTAGTATTTTTATATTCTCTCGTTTCATAGCTGACTTTTAGTATAACATTAGTTATAAAATTTTTTAATATTTGTTTTTTAAGTATAATTAAGCACTTAAGAAATAAAAATGATGAGGCTGTCGTGGCGCTAGGGCACTAGGGTGTGATTGTAACGCGATGGTTGTGGGTTCGAAATATTTACTTAAATTTATATTTCCGTTTCTTCGCTCTGGTATCGACGCAAAAACCGCGGCGTTGAGTTCCGCCACTCAACACGCGATTTCTCTAGAATTCGGCGGAAAGTGGGCAACGGAGTGTGTTAACTATATTCCTTCTTCCTACCCTGCTGTGTGCGGGATACAAGGTGAAGCTGATTTATTTAAAAATATTAAAATATCTCTTCTCAATTGATAATTCAAAGCTCAACTTGGAGTATCGTTTTTTGAAATTTCCCTACAGAGATACAAGCACGTAGGAAACTTTACTTAGTTTACACTTATCAGCACATTACCACAATCAGGTTCTATCGAGTTGCTGGGCGCGATGGCGTACTGCGCACCCAAACAGCTGTCCTCGTGCCTGCCCTCCATCGTACCCAAACTCATCGAGGTGCTCAGCGACTCGCACATGCGCGTGCAGGAGGCGGGCGCTGAGGCCCTGAAGGTCATCGGCTCTGTTATACGAAACCCGGAGATACAAGGTAAAAATTCTATCTATAGGATCACTACTTCAGATCCAGCTTATAATACCAAAATGGGATTTACCTACAATAATTAGCTAAAGATTAATGGACTTAAGAATGAACGTTACTTTTAAGAATAAAAATAGCAAAATAATTCGCCAGCTATTCTTGATGTGTGAACACTTCCGGACAGGATGCGCTCCAAGTATTAAACGGTAGAAAATATAATATTAATAGTAATTTTATATTCAGTTATAGTAAAATTTATAAGGCCAAAAAAATATGACATTGCATTTATAGTAACATTACAATCAATTAATTTACAGCTATCGTCCCAGTACTACTCCAAGCGCTCCAAGACCCATCAAACAAAACGTCTCTCTGCCTACAAACTCTATTAGATACGAAGTTCGTGCATTTCATAGACGCACCATCCCTAGCTCTAATAATGCCTGTAGTGGAACGAGCTTTTTTAGACCGAAGTACGGAAACACGCAAAATGGCGGCGCAGATCATAGGAAATATGTATTCGTTAACTGACCAGAAGGATTTGACACCGTACCTGCCTAGTATTATACCTGGGTTGAAGAGTTCGTTGTTGGATCCTGTGCCGGAGGTAAATACAGCTTGTTTTGTTTCATGGAATGCTACCGTTTTATGATATCCTTCATGATTTTATGAATCCATCTATGTTGTTATAGATATATAAATGTATATTGAACTTAGAAATTAGTAATAAAACTCACTTCATGTTGGTATACACTTTTTTCTTTTCATGATGATAATGCACCATTATTGTAAGATATTATATTTTTATCTCTTTGTATTTTCTCATGTCATATTTATCTTCCCTAACTTATAGGTACGTTCAGTATCTGCGCGTGCACTTGGAGCCATGGTGCGTGGTATGGGCGAGAGTAGTTTCGAGGAGTTATTACCTTGGTTGATGCACACCCTCACCTCGGAAACCAGCTCTGTGGACCGTTCAGGCGCCGCACAGGGACTGTCAGAAGTGGTTGCTGGACTGGGCAGTCATAAACTGCATAAGATAATGCCTGGTGAGCGTCTTTACCTTAACTTTCCTAAAAAATTGTGTGTACTTAATATTTGTAAATATTTTTTTATATCTTTAAAAAACTCAAAGAAATTAAACAATTTCAATTATAAATTTACATTTTCAAGCTAACATAATATTAGTATATCAAATAATCGTTTCGCAGATATAATAGCAACAGCGGAACGCACTGACATCGCGCCACACGTCAAAGACGGGTACATCATGATGTTCATATACATGCCGGGCGCCTTCACCGACGAGTTCTTGCCCTACATAGGACAGATAATCAATCCTATCCTAAAAGCCTTGGCGGATGAAAATGAGTACGTCCGAGAAACCGCTCTCAAAGCCGGACAGAGGATAGTCAACTTGTACGCCGAATCTGCCATTACATTGCTTCTACCGGAGCTAGAAAACGGATTATTTGACGATAATTGGCGTATAAGATATAGCTCGGTACAACTGTTAGGTGACTTATTGTATCGTATATCGGGTGTCTCAGGCAAAATGAGTACTGAAACAGCATCAGAAGATGATAATTTTGGTACGGAACACTCTCATAAAGCTATTATTACCGCTCTCGGCCCTGAACGTAGGAATAGAGTGTTAGCTGGATTGTATATGGGTAGGAGTGATGTCGCTTTGATGGTGCGACAGGCGGCGCTGCATGTGTGGAAGGTAAATATGTAATACACAGATAATACAAAATATAGCTAACTTTTTATGGAATAAATTTATACAGTTCAAATTAGACAGATGGTCACTATATAAATGTAACTAATTTCATATTTAAAAAAAATATCTCTTGTTTAAGCCTCTTGGATAAAAATTGGTCCTATAAGCTGTAGAATAGAAGTCAATACTTAACGACTAGTAGTAAATTATAACCTCATTATACAGGGTGGAAGAGACAGCACTTCTTTTACTGAAACTGCATATAGGGTAAAATATTTCAAACCCAGAATTAAAAAAAATAATCAAGGTACCTCAACGGTTTGGACGTAGGATTTTTTTTACATTTCACGATTTTTATCCATACCCGTATTTCGTGTCACGCACACATACGTATGCGACGTTGCCGCTTTGACAGGTAAGTGTGTGCGTGCCTATGTTATACTTTACAAATGGCGTTTTATTTTAAAACGATAATTTTATTATTTATTTTGTTTGAAAAAAAAACTTTTTCATTTTTGAGAATTATTTTTTTTCCGAATTATATTAGGCTTTTATAGAGTAGTTAAAACTGTGGTTTCATTTAAAGTGGCGCTCACAATTCCACTCTGTATATAAGAGTTACTTGGCCCTTTAATAATCACCATAATATATTAATGTATATGCAAACGATTTTCTAGGTGGTAGTGACCAATACACCGAAAACTCTGCGCGAAATATTACCAACTCTTTTCAACCTGTTGCTCGGCTGCCTTGCGTCCACCAGCTACGACAAGAGGCAAGTCGCTGCCAGAACACTTGGGGATCTTGTGAGAAAGGTTGGTTGTAGTTTTTAACCTTCACGCTTAATCATTTCATATTAATTTTTTTTCAAAAGTGATTAATGCTAATGATTAATTTCGAGTTTCAAGATAGACAAAATATTTTAATTATATTATACTATAACAATGTTCGAATAAAAATACCACTATGTTTTGCGTTTTAAGGAAAAAAAAATATTATTGATCAATAGACATGCTAAAACATTTAAATATATAATTTAATTGAATATTTGTTTATTTGTCTGCATATAGTTGGGTGAACGTGTATTACCGGACATCGTGCCGATCCTTGAGCGCGGTTTGCGTTCCGAACGCGCCGATCAACGCCAGGGCGTTTGTATCGGACTTGGGGAGATACTTGCCTCCACCTCCAGGGACGCCGTGCTCAGTTTTGCTGATGGACTGGTATATTTTTTTAATTATCTTTTATTTATCTTTAAATGAATTTAATATTTATTGATGTTTTGAAATAGAAAATAAAAAACGACTCCACAAATATCATAGGTACATGTTCGATGATGTATTCCAGGTGCCGACGGTGCGCACGGCGCTGTGCGACTCGCTGCCGGAGGTGCGGATGGCGGCGGCGCGCGCCTTCGACTCGCTGCACGCCACCATCGGCAACAAGGCGCTCGACGACATCCTGCCGCCCATGCTGGACGCGCTGCGCAGCGACGACGCCGCCGAGGCCGACGCCGCGCTCGACGGCCTGCGACAGGTTAGCCTGGGTTCTGTGATATATCTAAAGATTTTTAATTTTCGGTGGTTTTTCTTAATTTGTACTGTATACAATCACTTCATAACAATATTGACTTTTGTATGTAATTTGAAGATTCAAAAGAGTCTAATGGCCTAATTAAATAAAGAATATTTATATCCAGATATATATGTAATCGTACATCTCTCCACCAGGTAATGGCGATCAAATCGCGCGCGGTGCTGCCGTACCTGGTGCCGGTGCTGACGAGCTCCGGCGACACGCGCGCGCTCTCGGCGCTGGCGGCGGCGGCGGGCGGCGCGCTAGCCCGCCACCTGCCGCGCGTTCTGCCTGCTCTGCTGGCCGCGCTGGCGGCGGCGCGCGGCTGCCCGCATGCGGCGCGCGAGCTTGACTATTGCCGCGACGCGCTGCTGCCCGTGCAGGATGACGCGGGCGTCAGGAGGTAACGTAGACACGAGCTAGGACGACGAGAGGTCGAATGTACAACCATCACATTTACAATCAGACACAATCCATTGCACTATGACGACTCCAACTTTGATTATTTTTATTTATCAATGTAAAATAACCACCATAATGACATACCTACCTTTTGGAAATACAAATATATAGAAATATATAAATATGCCATAAATGACTTATTTTTTTTTATTAAAAATATAAATGCCGTCGTGGCGTAGCGGCACAAGGGTATGACTCCACTCGAGGAAGCGAAATATTTATTTACGTTTATAATTCCATTTATTCGATCTGGTGACGAGGTAAGCGCGGCGTTGAGATCTGCCATTTAACATGCAACACCTCAATAATTCGGCGGAGAGTGGGAATCGGCGCGAGACTCCTAGGTACCTTCCATCAACCTACTCCTAGGTAGGTAGAAGTAACAGCGTAAAGCTAAAAAAAGATATTTAATGTACCATTACACTTACTACCATTTTATCTTATATATATTACTAAAATATTTAACTCAATCATATTTTATTATTTGTGTATTTCTTTACATACTTAATTTATATCATCTCTTTCAGCATAATAGACACCTTAATGGATGTAGTACGCACGGGCGAGGGCGAGAGACGTCGGGCGGCAGCCGCTCTACTATGCGCCTTCGTCACCCACACCCGCGCTGACCTCATCCCTCACGTATCAGCCCTCCTCCGAGGTCTTCTCCTCCTCTTCGCGGAAACGGAGAGGGACGTTCTTCTCATGGCCTGGGAGGCACTGTCAGCCCTCACTAAGATGCTAGAGGCAGAGAAGCAGCTAGGTTACGTACAGGAAGTGCGTCAAGCTGTAAGGTATGCTGCGGCCGATTTGAAGGGCGAACCTCTGCCTGGATTTTGTTTGCCTAAGGTATGTGTTTGCTGGTGTAGTATCAAAATATTTTATTAGATGATGAGATTTTTATTTGGAAATAAGTATTTTATCAATAATTTTCGATGGTTTTCTAGAAGCATAGGTCCAGGCATAGTCCGACTATATTATTTTTATACATTTTTAAACATTTTTCTTTATACATTGTATGTTTAACTCTAACAATCGTAAAATATATATAATTTTTATACTTATAGGGCATAGCACCTATCCTACCGCTGTTCCGAGAGGCGATCCTTAATGGTTTACCAGAAGAGAAAGAAAACGCAGCACTCATGTTAGGAGAAGTAATCAAATTAACGACAGCACAAGCCATCCAGCCCTCTGTGGTGCACATCACCGGACCTCTCATCCGTATCCTGGGTGATAGATTCAATTCCAGCGTCAAGGCTGCCGTCCTTGAAACACTGGCCCTATTATTATCCAAGGTTAATAATTTGTTAAAAAGGCTTTTATTGCTTTGTATATAATGTTTTTATTAATTTCACAAAATGGAATGAATGATCTATATTATGTATTAATACTATAAAGAGGAAGAGTTTGTTTTGGTTGAACATGTCAATCTTAGGAATAAGTTGCCTAATAAAAAAAATATAGAATATTCCATTAATGGATGAAGACTATATTATATTATATCGTTTTAATGTAAATTACTATACCAGAGTTATCTTAGTCACTTAGAATGTGTCATCACACATGTTGCATGCATACATAACTCTTAAATTGTTTCTTTAGATCACTCGACGACGAAGAAGCAGGTAAAAGCTGGTTTTATATAAATGTATTTTGCAGGTTGGAGTAATGCTGAAACAATTCCTGCCGCAACTACAAACAACGTTCGTAAAAGGTCTGTCGGACGCCAACCGTCCCGTGCGCATCAAGGCGGGGCTGGCCCTCTCCCAGCTGGTGTTGATCCACACGCGCGCCGACCCCCTATTCCTGGAGGTGCACAACGGCGTCAAAAACGCTGAAGACGTGGCTATCAAGGAGACCATGCTGCAGGCGCTCCGCAGCGTCATCACCAACGGTGGTTCCAAGATGTCCGAGACGACAGCCCTCGCAGTGCTAGCTATGCTGACCAGCCCGGCGTTGCTCGCACATGCAGAAGACGCGCCCCGTGCCGGCGCTGGTGGTTGCCTCGGTGCATTATTGCACTGCCTGGCACTTGCCCATCGCGATGCAGCTTTATTACACCACGTGCTGGCAGCTGGTAACCCTACTTCGACCCACCACTCTCATACACCGGAGGACTGGCTCCTCACTCACGGACGATCCTGTGCCTTATTCGTCGCCCTCAAGGAAACACCGGACAGTGTCTATCGTGATCACTTTGAGGAGAAGATAGATAAGGCCCTGCTTGGTTACCTCACGAGTGATAAGACGCCTATAGTGTGCAATGGTATCAGGGGTATTGGGTACCTTATGTGTTATCTGCTCAAGAATGACAGGCCTGTACCGGCGAATATACTTTCTCAGTTTGTTAGGGTGAGTGCATTAAGTGTGTTGCCTTGTTTTTTCAAACGCCCAAATTCAAACTTAATATAAATTTATTACCGTTTTATGTTTAAAAAATAATAATTACAGTTTAAATAAAAAAATTGACAAAGAAAAAACAGTAAAACAAATGGAGTCCAGGTCAATTCTGCACATTTAATATGAAATTTTAAAAAAGCACATCTTTTGTTGTAACTTTATATAACATTGTATGTATATCTGTGTTTTGTAGAGCATGAACCACAACAATAACGAAGTAAAACAACTAATGGCGCGAGCGAGTACAGTAGTGGGGCGGGCCGAGGTGGTGCTCCCAACAGTGGGGGGTGCCGGGGCCGACGTACTGCGCGCGCTGCTGCCGGCCCTCGTCAACGGCACCAAGGAGAAGAACACGTATGTGCGCGCCAACTCGGAGATAGCACTGAGAGCCGTGCTGCGCTTACCGCACGACGAGAACTTCCACCAGGTACTCTAGCTACTGTTTGTGTTTTACTAATAGTTGTTTCGACAACTCTAATATTAATTTTACAATTACTTAACTCATTTCTACTATTATCTATTCACTTTTATGTACAAATAGTGGATGTAAGAAAGAATTTAAAAATAATTTTCCTGTTTTTTTCTTCTGTGTGACTATTTTAACTTGATTGTTGTGGATTGGGGTCTCACTTGGGAAATGAATTATTGTCATTTCCTTACTCTAATAACTTACTCCTTGCTATATGCGAGATGTAGTGTGAAGCTGAAAAAAACATTTTATAAATTTCAGCAATGCATGTCTCTATTGGAGGAGGGTAGTCGCGAGGCGCTCAGCGACGTGGTGACGCGCGTGCTGCGCCGCGCCGTCGCTGACGGACGCGACGAGGACCTGGACTGCACCCTCGTCACTTGAGCTCCTCCAATTTATAAATATATGTCTTTATAATTATTGTCTATATTGTTTGATTTTTTAATTTGCTTATCTACTAGGATGCCTATAAAGTATAGAGAATAATGTAGATGGTGGGATAATATTTGCCATTTGAGAAAGTTCTAACCTATTACAAAACTTAGTATACTTTAAAATTTCTGCTCTTGAACCATGCATATTTGCACCATCTTAATTCTTTTTTTATTATATTTTTTTCTTGTTCTTTCTTTTTTTTATATATACATGGCATCTCAATTTTCATCGAAGTCCAAAAATTTGTGTAGCAATAATACAAATACAGAAATGAAATACTAAGTTTCCCAATATTTTTATTTATTTGGATTCCATGGTATAATTATATAAAGTGCATTCTATACAATAGAAGGTTAAAAATAAATGTTACATTATTAGATTTTATTTTCAGTAGTAATAGTTCACTGAGTTAAAATCAAACAAAAAGACCTCTATTTTGAGCAATTAAACATGATTTGATAAGCATAATATATAATAAAATTTGGCAACATTGTGGGAAAACTGTAAAAATATTATTATAAAATATGTCTATTGAGTATATTGTTGAAACACTAAGTACTCTTAAAAGATAAAATACAGCTACTAAAGTATAGGTATGGAATGTGTATAATTAGGCAATAAAGATTTAAAATTCCTCTTTTGCACTTTTCTTTTCAAAACCTCTGCTTTTTAGTTGTTCATTACACTCTGCTCGATCAAGGTTAGATAAAGGAATGCGTTCAAGTTCATTTTCACTTTCTCCAATCATTATCAACTCAGGTGGCATTCCAGTAATGAATTTTACTTCAATGCGTTCGTAGGTGGGAGCATCGTCCAAAATAAACTTCTTCACCTCAGGCAAGCGGTTTAAGGAACATCCTCGGCATGACTGCAAAAAAAATTAATATGTTATTCAAAAAAGCTACAATAAGTTATTTTCAACTAAAAACGCCTGTGATTTTTTCAATATTATAAAAAAAATCAAAATCAGCTTCACGCTGTATTCCGCACACAGCAGAGTGAACTTAGTGTTAAGACACTTCGTTCCCCACTTTCTGCCGAATTCTGGAGGCATTGCGTGTTGAGTTACAGAACTCAACGCTGCGCTTTACCTCGACCCCCGAGCGAAGAAATAAAAATATAAACGTAATTAAAAAACTTGTTGATAAGTTGGTTTAGCTAGATTAGCTAGGTTTAAATACTTACATTTTGACGTGGATATCTAATAAAAGTAACTGCTCAATTTATTTATGTTATAAACAGAAAAATATAAGCGTAAAAAGGGGCGTACAATTTACTAAAGCTTCTATTTACCTCAATTCTCGCCGATACTATATCCGAATTTTCGTAACCAACAACCAAATAGATGAAGCATGTTGCTACGATAAGTAATTGTAAATTGTACGACATATTCGCAAGTTGAGAATTCTAATAAGTTATACAAATTTAAAAAACGTGAATCAAATTACTTAATAATTCATCAACTGGAAATGGAATTTGACTTTTGATTTATGTAATAAATCATATGATATGACAGATGACAAAAAGTTGCCACCGTGACAAAAATTTAAAAGATTTTTATTTAAATCACGGTATTATATTTTGAGAGAATATAGTTATTTTTGAACATAGGTGCAGTTATGTTTTAACTCTTCTTCATAAATTAAGCTATAAAATTCTCATTATTATGTTTTGTATATATCTAAATATAAAATCTTATTGTACGCTTACATGCTTGCCAAGACACGAGAAGCGTTCACATCTATAAGCTAAAATTGTTTCCAAATGCTTAAGTGCATTTGACACATTTAAAAGTGCGTTAGTATAGTCTGGGCAAACTTAATTCTAAAGTCTGAATACGCGCCAACGTGTAAGCACGTTCCAAGTGCTTGTTGCAAACTTCCTTTGATCTGTATTCAAAAACCGACACTGGTCCAGTCCGGTGCCAGCAAGTTTTGGCAAGCATTTAAACGTACCATTAAAGGCTCGTCACATCAAATCGGATTATTTTTAAGCTTCTTTAAAAAAACCGTTCAATATAAAAACAGTTTATAGCTATTTGACCATAAGCACCCGTAAAAAATATAATACTTATTAATTGTATTTCCTAATTCTAGTTCTAGGAGGCCAGTTGTGGTGCAGGGACAAAAAGAGTAAACGCGACTGGTTATGGTTCGATCTCCACTCGGGAAAATAAAATATTATATGTTTAATTTATTTTTAATTTAATTTATTTTTAATTTAATTTATTTTTCAATATTTTATTTAATTGAAGAATGGATGATAAAGATCATTAAAATTAATCAATTTCAAAAATAACTTGTCCTCATTTTAACTACGACGACTAAAGCTAAGCTGTTAGAAGTTAGACCCACAGATTAAGTACACATCCAACATATTTTTACTTGTCAAGTCAAATATGAGTAAATGTGTTCTGTGAATATGATAACTTTTTCATTTTAGTTTGTTTATAAGTTATTGTAAAAAAGTGATTCAAAATTTTACAATTTAGGCATTAATGAATATATTAGGCATTAATAAGTATATAAGCTAAATAAGATAGTTTTATCATTTTACTTTATTTGTGTTCTATTAAATTTTGTATATATACGAGTGGTTAAAACTAACAATATCTATAGATAAAAATATTTTGGATATTTTTTTGGTAAAACAAATTGATGTTAAGTGTGGGCTGTTAGCTATCATCAGTTATCTCCTTATATAGTAAGTAAACTATAATATGCTCAACATTCATTACTCACAGTTTAAAAAAGTTTATTGACATCTATTTAAGTTACAAGTAAGTGACTATTTATGCAGGATAAAATATTTTTTTTGTTATTTTTTTATTTCATTCATGACTCACCAATCATCATTATATTTGATTTGTTATAATCCTTGAGTAGTCAAGATCGGTACAATATTATATCTCATTGTTTCTATTGAACACACAAGTATTATTGAGGTTTCAACCTAATTTCTTAATTATATATATTTCTTGGCATGCTAAATCACAAACATCTTAGCATTAATATGGTTAATAGATAATGTTCTTCCATTCAACCTTTAAACTGAACTGAGTAAAAATAAAAAAAAAGAAACAAAACAAAGTAAAAAGGCCATGGTGGCACAGGGGCACAAAGATGTGTCTCTGACGCGATGATTGTGAGTCTGATCCCCACTCAAAGAAATAAATTATTATTTTATATGTTTTTCATTTCTCTGCTACCAAGGCAAAAGCCTGACATTGAGTTCTGACACTCAGAAATGCCTTAAAAAAATGAGGCCGATAGTGGGGAATGGAGTGTCTTAACACTAAGTTCCCTTTGTCTACCCTGCTGTGTGTGGGATACAGTATAAAGCTAGTTTAATTTTTTAAATAAAATAATATTCCACAAATTATTTTAATTATAGTAATTAGTATCCCAAATGTAAAAATATTTGATTATTGAATGGCTATCAATTATCTATGTAATTTAGTAATACTAAAAAATTGTTATCTTTTATATAATTACAATAAAATGTATAGATTTTTTTTAACCTTATTTTGTAATTAATAGTTTTGTTACTCAGTAGGTTAAACACAACTTAACAAAATGCAAGAAGAGCATAGGAAAGCTATCCAGAATAATTTTAAGTCTTTAGTTGAGCAAACAGACTTGGATACTATGGTAACAAATCTGTATGAAAAAGGAGTGTTTTCTAGCCAAATGATAGAAAAATATAAGGTAAGAATTTATTATTACAATTTAATAAATGAAAATAGTATTTAATTGTACAAATATTTAAAATTCATTGTGATAGCATGCAAACAAACAATTGTGGAATTTAACAGTGAAGTTTTAAATTAAACTGATGACAATTGTGGCACTGTTAACCTTTGAAATGTATTAATATTTAAAAAATAAATATTTACGGCATTTAAACGATATTAATTATTTGTCAGGTAAGCCAAAATGAATTAGCAACATTGGGTTCAACTACTCAGCAGAGAATCCATGACATGCATGCATAACTAGATAAAAAGTCAACAAGACAAGAAGTATCTTAAATTAACCAAAAAAACAACAATTTTGTATTGCTCAAAGCATACACAATTTTTCACAACAAAATGAATGTAACTTCTATGCTTTTTAGTACTCAAGTCTGTTTTATTGTTAAGGCATATGTAATGCTCATGTTACTGCCATTAAACGAAAAGTAGCCTTTCAGCTTAAGACTTAATCAATATGTGTACAAACTTTTTATTATTCAAAAATAATGCTTAACAGCTGGAAATTTAGTCCATTTAACCACAAATATTTTGTTTCTTTCTATTGATAAGATAAAAGTGACTTTACTAATTTTAATTTACCACTTTGTGGTTGGACAAGTATCTGCGCTCTATAGAATATTTATAAAATCTCTGTATTAGAACTATGCAAAAGTTTAATGAAACCTTTTAAACAATTGTATACACTTTTCTAAAAATAACTGATAATTTGAGACTAAAAATAAGACCTAGTTAAGATTTTTCCCTAGAAATGTAGAATATTGAATATCAGACTTTTTTTAGGAACGAAATGTTTAATATTTTTATTTCTTCGTTCTGATGTTGAGGCAAAGTGCCGCCACTCAACATACAGTGTGTCCAGAATGCGGCGGAAAGTAGGTAGTAGTGTCTTAACACTAGGCTTTGCCTGCACGTCGGTACTATCTGACCTTTTATAATAACTTTATTTATATTGCAGGACACAAATAAAGATGTCAGAAATAGAAAGCGTCTTTTATACAGCGACATAATGCGACGTGGACCAGAGGCGTTTCAACATCTTTTAGACGCCCTCATGGAAAACGGATATTGGGACTTAATACGTGACTTGGACCCCAAAAGTTTACCTCCGCACTCTAGACGACGGACTCCTCTTCCAGCTACAAGTCAGTTTTTTTTCTTTAAGCTTCGCGCTGTATCCCGTATATAGCAGGATAGGCAGAGAGAACCTAATTTTCAAGGCATTGCGTGTTGAGTGGCGGTAATCAACGCCGCACTTTGTCGTGTTAGCAGAGTGAACACTGTAGGATCGAACCCACAACCATCGCGTTTATAGTTTATAATCTCGCGCTTGTGCCACTGCGCCACGATGACGTCGTTCGGCATTCATTTTAATTATAGAATAAAGAAAACAGAATTTGATGGTTAGTTAATAAACTTTTAACATTTAGTGACACCAAGGAATACTAATTATTATTGTTCAACTGTTGTTTATACAAAGATGACCTAATGTAAATTACCATCTATATTTATTACAGTTAATATTTCTAAAATAACCTTGAGTTGCTTATACTTAATACCTCATGGAGGGGCTGGTTTCTACTATCTAAATCATCAAATCTCCAAAACAGCGCATCTTACCTCTAGGTTCTCTTTTTTCTTATAACAAAAAGAAAAAGTAATTTGTAGCATACGATTTTTTGTCGCAAACATATATTTTGTAGCATAAAACTAAACGTATTTTTTTCTTTTTTTTTACCTAAGGCAAGAGTTCTGGCGACAACAACTTTGTAAGCATTCGAAAGGAACGAGAGAAAAAAGCGAAGGGTGCACCTGACGTCAATAAAAGTCAGTAAATTACATATACATATATATTGTTATTATTGTTACATAGATATTGTTTTATTTAGAACTAATATTCGTAGCTTTTAAATCACCCCTTCTAAAAAAAATAGAGTTTTGCTCTTCTATATAGTAATTATTATAGTATATGGTAGTTATTGACGATATATTTGATTATTTTTAATTTCCAATGACCTAATTTTCACCTCTATAAAAAGTCAAATCGCCAGTTGCATTAACTCAACATAGTATATAGAATGCCAGTCCTGGCGAAGGGAACGAAACTGTTTTAATGGGAGCGAAGTGTCTTGACACAAATTCCCCGGTTCCCTACACCTACACTGCATTGTGCGGGATACAGCGTGAAGCTAAGAAAAATATGTATATCTACATTTTATTCGTGGCGCAAGGGCAAAAGTCAACAAAGTGGTTGTGGATTCGATACCCACTCAAGGAAATGAAATATTTATTTAAATTTATAATTTCATTTCTTCGCTCTGGTGTTGATGCAAGTTCCGGCGTTAAGTCTCGCCAACCAACACGCAATGCCTCCATAATTCGGCGGAAAGTGGTGAACGGAGTGTTTTAACACTAGTTTCCCTCTGCCTACCCAGCTGATGCGTGAAACAGATTTTTAATATACATTATACATTTAGTATTTTAAATAGGATTTCAACCTGTGTGAAGTTCAAAATGTAAACATTTTATAAATTCATATATTTTTTTGTAGATGTGGCGATTATTCCTCCAGCTCCGCCTGAGAATAAGGAACCTCTAGATCCTGCCAAAATTCCACACTTTAGAGTCAACAAATCTGAAAAGTTTATGGAAGAAATGGGAGATGGTATGTAATAATTTAGTGCTACATGAAATTCAAAACTCATATTCAAAATATTCTTTATTCAAATAGACTGTTACAAGCACATTTGATTTTTTTCCTGTTTGGCTGGAACAACTGAAGTGATGACTCTTAATACTAAGTTTCTTTCTAATACCAAGTTCTCTTTCGTGATTAGACTAAGTTCTTTCTCACTAAATGATTTAAAAAAACATTTATTTTTTTAGCTTTATGTTGTATCCCACACATAACAGGCTAAGCAGAGGAACCTAGGAACCTAGTGTTAAGACACTCTGTTCTTATTAAGACGTCTTGTGTTCCACACTTTCTGCTGAATTCTGGAGACATTGCATATTGAGTTGCGGAATTCAACGCCGCGTTTTGCTTCATTACCAGACCGAGGAGAGGAAAATATTAAATATTTAATTTCTTCCAGTCGAACCCACAGCCCATCGAATTTAGAGTCGCACGCTTGTGTCCCTGCGGCCTTCGCCACGGCTGGCTTTAGCTTTGTCAAAAAAATAATATTAATAGATACACATGTGTTACCTTTACAGGTTTCACTCTATACCGTACTCGGGGCCGTCAGAGAGGTATGCTGGTCATCTTCAGCTACGTGGATTTCAATGATATGGAGCCATATCGTAAAGGAGTCGATGTAGATTGTATGAAACTCAAGTATTTATTCATTGAGTTTGGCTTCATGGTGCTTGCGTATAAAGATTTAACAAAAGATGTAAGGTTTTTTCATATATATGTATTTTAGTTACGTATGCAATAATTAATATTAAAAGTTCTTAAAGAAATCACAGAAATCTTTTTAACTTGGTAGAATGTATAAATGTAAAATGCTTTTTTCCTTATTTTTTTCTGGTTTTATTATATAATGTAAGGTGAGATGGCGTTCTTTGACTTGAGGAATAATATAAAACAAATATATTTTTTTCTTTTTGCCTATAATTTATTTTCTCTGTGAATAAATATATTACATAAAGTTAATATAAACGACTAAAAATATCGAAGCAAAGCGCGGCGATGAGTTCCGCGACTCAACACACAATGCCTCTGGAATTCGGCGGAAAGTGGGGAATGGAGTCTATATTACGTTACCTCTGTCTACCCTGCTATGTGCGGGATACAGTGTGAAACTGGTTTTATTTTTATTTTTTTTATAAATTGAATACTTTGCTTATTTTCACAAATCTAATTTATTTTTTTAATTTATTGCATTCATTCTGCTCCCTAAAAAGCTCTAAATATAACCAAAACCATACTGTCTCCTAAACAGGAGACACTAAAAACCCTCTCCAGTCTAAAAGAAGTCGTCGGAGGGTCGGAATGTCTCTTCATAGTGGTATCCTCGCACGGCCACGCGCGATCTAACACCAGCGACAATGACTTCCGGTGCCACGACGGTAGTCTCATCAGCACCAGCGACATGGTGGAGCTCTTCAACAATAAGAACTTCCCCGTGTTGAAAGGAGTACCTAAGGTCTTCATTTTTCAAATGTGCCGGTATGTTGAGTTTTTTATTTCTAATTCGATGACCAACAAGTTAGACCAATAAATAACATTTAATCCCAAAAACATTTAAACGCACTTAACTATGAAGAAGAGATAAAATAATGTCCTAAAATTGTTTGCCTTATGTTAAGAGCAAGAAATCCTGACGCAAGTATAACAATTATTCTGTGGTTATCAGATGTATTTCATAACAAATTCAATACAATACCTAATTGTTATATCATACATATATTATGACGTATGATCTGGAAAATAAAATTATTATTTTATTATTTTTCTATGTTCAGTTTTTATGTCTATTTTTGCGTTTGAACATTATTACTATATATAATTTTTAATATGATATTATGTAGTTCAGATGGAAGTCATGGATTAGAATACGTATAATATAAATGAGTGTTTCTATAGGGGCCAAGACGAGGGCTACCAAATGCTGCCCGCGACGGCGTCCGACGGCGCCCCCTACATTGCCTCTCCTGCCTCCTCCTCTGTACCTATGAGCCCCTCCCCCGCGCCCGCCCGCGTGCCCCGCCCGCCTGACGTGCTGCTGGAGCGCAACTACTCCGACATACTGATAGCGCATTCTACTATACCAGGTACGGTTAAACTATTATGCACCCAATAAGTTCTGCACGATTTTCACGATTATTACACATATTAAATGAAATTATTTGAGCCATTGGTTGGATAAAATAGTTTCATTTAATATTATGCACCCGTTGATTTGACCTTATTACTAGAAACACGCCATATTTACAAGAGACGAAATTTTAAATATTTTATCATTTGATTTTGTTTCTATTTTTAGTATATTGTCTAATCTGGTTATATATATTTTATTTAGTTATAATTATGTGATTTATATATTATATTTCTTTTGATATATAAATAAAATCCACAATTAAATTCGTTTTTTAAACTTAACATGTTCAAAAATGAGTTTGGGTTAGTTGTCGATAGTAAATATCATGTATAGTTTTAATGAAATCTGTTCTTTCATACAAAATCTTTAATCAATCCCCATTTAGTAAGTAAGGTCAATGTAGCGCCTTTCTGCTGCCTTGAGGCTTTCTGAACTTTACACCTTATTCATTCGGAAAGAAACTAAATAGTCAACGTTAGGATAGTCACAACTCCTTAACCATACTCCGCTTTCTTTACAGGCAACGTGTCCTACCGCGACGAAATCGAAGGTTCATGGTATATCCAGGCTCTGTGCGAAGTATTTGCGGAATTCGCCCATCGCTGCCACGTAGAAGAATTATTTACCCTAGTGGACCGTAAGTTACACGCCGCGCACCGCGTGCAGACCTCCTCCGTGGACCGCTGGGGGTTCAACAGTCGCCTGTACCTACATCCTGGTCTGTTTGAAACACCGAATGGACCCCACGATCAAGCTTAGTTTATATAGGAATTTTAAAGTTGACCGATTATATCCCAATTTCAAATAAAAGGTAGCTCATTGAACCCCTCGTTTTAACTATTTAGTGTCGTCGAAGGAAACAGATTGTTCCCTTCGATCAAACTATACAGGGATATTGAAAGTAACCATTGAACCTTTCGGTCAAACTATTTTATGCTATCAAAGGTAACTAATTGAACAATCAATCTTATATAGATATATATGATTGTAAATTAATGCTCAAATTGTATTACGGTGTTTATTTCGATAGTTACGGTAATTTGTTCTAGATGTATTTATAAAATAAACGGTTGCATTATAAAACAATCCATTACAACACTGTAATGTTAAGTTTGTTGTGATGTTATTCTTTATGTTAGTCACATAAAAATATATAAGTAATAGAATGAAAAACTTAACGAAATTAATAATAAATAATTATAAATGGCCTTAAGTTACATATTAATGGTTCATTTCAAAGGTGCAGCTCATCAATGGATATCGGGTGTTATTTTTCTAACTTAGTCGTCAATTTTTATTAGTATTTCTTGGATGGTATCTAAGAGGTAAGTTCAAATCGTCTGTTAACAATTAATATAACGTAACGTAACGTAAACTGCCAATAGTGAAACCATTACATTTAACTAAATAGGAATATTTTTTTTAAAAAAATAATTATATATTTATTAAAATAATAGTTATAAATAAAATATTTAATAATTTTTGTGACATTTTTACTAACAATTATGTATTTTATGTGATGAATCTTGATTCTAGATATTATTTCGGAAATATATTTATTTAATATCTATTTAAAACAATACTATGAAAAATAAGTATTAAATGTTATCCGGAAACTATTTGCCATAAAATTTATGTTTTAGTCCATATAAACAAAATATATATATATTATAAAGATAGTTAATTTAAAAAGTATTGATTTCCATTCAACACAGTTTATAATTATCTTCTATTCAACTTGTATACATATTTCTATAACTTCACAAAAAAATCTGCTGAAATTAATTTTAAATATCAATTTATTAGACTCTTGTATAGAAAAATATTAATTACAATAGTGATTGTCACCTTTTTTTTATAAAATCAGAATTTTATATTATTTTTTTATATAATTATAAGCTCTATTGACTGCATTTATTTCTAATAATATATTGATACTGTATTTTTGTACTTTTTTATATGTAATTAAAAAATAAAAATATCTTCCGCCTTAGAAATGCATTTTATTTTGTTACCACAGATACATTGAATACAAAAATATTTATACATTTTTTTAATTGTTACATCTTATGAAGGTTAATATATAACAACAAAATATTAAGTATAACATATTAGATAAAATATTATTTATTTTTATTTGATATCTTCTCTTTGTTCTCCACAATTGATAAAAATCAAACGACAAATTATTTTCCATCATGCTCGTTTCCGTCGTATTCTTGAAACGATATTGCCATTTACCAATTACAATGTAACATTTCACAACCATTAAGTAACTTTTACGTACAATATCTTTTAATAAATAAATAAATAAATTCAATTTAAACATTTGTTGAGTTATAAATAAATATTTGTTGAGAAGATTATATTGAAAATATTTCCATCTTTATTTATTTATATAAAATATGGAAGATAGGTTACGGTCTAGAAACATACAATGTTTACTTAAGTCAATATGGATCGAAAGAGAATCGTATCTTACTTAAACAAACTTAAAGATTCATTCGCTCGTTCATAAATGATGTAACAATGATTGCTTTTCAATTGAGCTTTACAATAAATAACAATATTACAGTAAGTTGTACGTCGTCGCCGTCGCCGTAGTCGCGCTGATATGAAATATTTCTTCCAAAAAGGTTTACCTATCCGACACTGAGGCCACAAAAACACTAACTTTACTCAAGTTAAGCCACTGCCTCACACAGTGTCTATCACTCATCCTGCCATAGCTATTACATTTTTCCATATTTTTTGAACTCATATATCCGACTTCCTTATTAAAGAATTCTATATATTGATTCATCTTTTCCAACCATCGTTGCATCGGGTTTATTAGAGAGCTCTGATACAGCCAGTTGAGGACCGAGGTTTTAGACCACCAGGGCTCAAATGACCAGTCATATGTGATGACACAGTCGTACCAAGTCCGTTTTGGCTCAATCACTTTGTGGTACTTCGTCCACTTCTCGCAACATCTCAGATTGTTAATAACAGATTCTTCAGATGTGTACAATTGTGTTTCGACTGTAGCGTTAGAGAGGTTAGTTGTCAATTCATTTTGATAATTGTGATTGAGCACAGTGTCGATGGCTGTGGAGACAGATCCTCTAGCCAATATGTACTGAAGGGTCGGGAGCCAGGTTTGGGAGATGACGAGGGTGGAGGTGACTAGCGTTAGGAGACCGGCCACGTAGCTAAGCGCCGCAGCAACACACGCAGTTGACACGGACTTCACCACGTCACTGACCAGCACGGTGTTGTATGACGCTACCAAGTCTGTATATGTAAAGAAGCCCCGAAGCTGCGCTTGCCTTAGAGCTACTTGCCGTTCCAGCCACAGCAGACCCTCTTCAAATGACTTAACACTCACAAAAACATTCCAATCCTGTAATATTTTAATTTTATATAAATTTGTAGATGAACGAAAGTTGAGTTATAACTTACTAAATAAATTATCTAGAAAAGTTACATAAAAAAAATTATGATACATACAATGGCATTCAGGAATTCCACTTCGAGTTTTTTAAGCTGGTCTAGGTCCAGACCTCCCGATGCCGCCCACTCGGAACATATTACTTCATCGTCTTCACCATCATCTTGAAGGAATTTATTGCTAACCATCTGAAAAAATGAAATATGATTAGATACATGTTATACATACCTCAGACATGACATCAGAGCGAAGAAAATGGTAATAATATTTCAATTCATTAAATGGAACTCGCAACCTGTTGTGTTTACTGTCGCACACTTGTACCCAGTGTTACTCTTCTTCGTTGTTACTATTCGATTGTAATAACTTAAATGATTTATGTCTCCAGGATTCGGCGGAAAGTGGGGTACGGAAGTGCCTTAATAGGAATGGAGTATTTTAACACTAAGTTCTCAGGTTTTTCTCTGGCTATACTGCTATATGCGGGACATAGCGTGATGTAAAAAAAAACGTTTTTTACACAACGAACAATCAATGTTACCAATGAAACTAAAAACAGATCAGCAGGCACAGCAGCGGTCAAGTAGTCAGGGTTGCATCTCTTCAAACGTTCTAAGTACAAAATGGCGAGCACCAGGGCACACGGGGACACGCAGGCGGAGCGCGCGATCTCCGCCGCCGCGTCCGTGTGGAGGCGGCGCAGGGACCGTCCACGTTGTGGCACTGACCACAGCTCGCAGGATATTTCTGAAAATAATCAACAAATTACAATTTATTAAATTACAAATTATTACAATTTACTATACATTATATCATTATATTTAATTACAAAATAATATTGAGACAGTTAAAAATCTACTTTTGATTTAAAATTAAGCAAAAATATGTGTTTTTTTTATATTGTAGTTAACAGCTCCATAATTGACCATGCTACACTTTTTTAAAAAAAAGCCTTACAGCCCCAAAACAAATCATGAACAAGGCTCTTTCAATTTTAATTGAAAAAAAAAAACCTGCCTCTATTACATTGTTTAAGCTCTTATATAAAGCATATTCCAAAGAAACATATATCATAAAAGCCTTTATGACCATATACCGGGGGTATTCTGTGATGTATAAGAAATAAAAGTAACCCGGACAATGACACCTGTATTGATATTGTTGTTTAAAATGTTTGACTTGATTTCAATAAATAATAATGATAAACCAAGTAACAAGTAATCCTAATCTCTATTTTATTCTTGACAAATAATATTATTCTCTATTTGTTCTGTACATAATAAGCAAAACGGAAATTAGCATTTTAATAAAAAAATTAACCTATTTTATTACAATATTTATAAACAAAATTTAAAAATATTATACCAGTAACAGGAAGGCTTAAGCAGGGAAGAGTTGGTAATTGGCCATAATACAATGTCTTGGTGATACGATTCAAAAACTCCTTGTGGTCTCCCATTGTCTGCGAAACAAAAATTAAGTATGAATAAATTGTTTAAATAATATTTTAAGTTTTTTGAAAGTAAGGTAAGGTAAGGTAAGGTGATAAGCACTTAATAAGAACTTATATAAAAATTACAAATATTTTAGAAAATATTTATAATTTATGATAAGTCAACACATTGTTTATTTAGTTATGGTGCTTGAACAAGACTTGGAAGGCTGAAACCGAAAATCAAATTACTTTCAAAAGTAAATTTCTTGTTTATAATATGTATATCAATTACAAATAATTTCGTTACTATATTTTGAAAGTTTGTAATGTTATTTTTTGTAAGCAATCAAAAAGGAAAATGTATAGACAGTAAAACATTACTGTAATCGTACACAAGAACAAAATATGTTATGTATTCATAAATATTTAATAGGGTCAGAATAACTCATAAAAATAACCTTAATATAAGGTGAGTGATATTGTTATCGTGACTTCGTGAGTCGTGACATACAACCTGTTGTTCGAATTTGCCGAATCAAAAGGTAGTTGTTGACAGATATGTGATCATAGTAGAATTTATACGAAAATATAATGAAATTACAGTAAAAAATTCATTTATTAATTTGAAATATAACATATTTATAAAAAATAAATAACATCGTGTTATTTTGGTCTACGTTGCGCTTGACCTCCTTTTTACCTTGATCTTGGCTCTCGATCCCTCTTTTCTTCTCTTTGATATATTTGACATTATATTTAAATTTAATTTATTCGGGGGACAGCAAACAAAGACAGACTTTTAATTTTGTCCACAATAAAAATAAAATATTTTTGTAGTAGACGATACAGAACAACACCACAATTTGTAAATTTTGTATCGAAATGACAGTGACAGTTTGCATAGAGTATAAAAGAATAACTAGGGGCGTGAACCGGACCACAATTTTGACTCGCTGCGGTCACAAAATCTCGGTAGTGTTCACATGTTGAGCGAAGCGACAAATGAATTTTTGAATTTTTAGAATTTTATTTGCCTAAAACCATACGTGGTCATATCTATATGTTTGCAAATTTTCATCCGAGCCTATTGGTGACAAAGAATGTAAAAAGTCTCCAGTAGAGCGCTCCGCTCGCTCCGCTCAATAATTAATAGGATATATACATATTATAATATAGATCTAATTATAAAAATACATTATAATTAGATCCATACAAGAAATAAAATCAAGCAAGGAATAATTTTACCACACAAATGCAAAACTGTTTTTAAACGGACGGACTAAAAACTGTCATTGTCAAGCTACTGCGGCTATGGTTTTGTCAGTTACTATTTAATAAAAGAAATATTTAACGTGAAACTTACACTTTTTCATAGTATTTATTGAATAAAACAATGATGAGCACATATAATTGTATAGTGTACTTATTTTTATCGAGCCATCCTTGATATGTTTATATAATTCAGTGGGGTGTGTAGTCTTCTGTCAGTGTTATTGATTTGTTTTATTTGTGAATGAGTATTAAACCAAGATGTAGGTAATTCCTGTATTTATAAAAAGGAGAAATAAATACTACAAGAAATGCGCAAAGTATAATTATTGTTATAATGTTATCAACATGAAAACTAAAAGTTTTTTACTGTTTTCAACATCAGTTTTTGCTATAAGCTTATTTTTAATAATTTTCCATTCACAACCACCACAATCATTTCAAAGTATTGTGACACAAACACATCAGCATATAAAAGATTTTCAGGTAATTTCTTTTTAAATTGTTTGCTTTAAATATTTGTAGAGAATATCTTAGTTGTACATTTTTTTAAAAGAAAAGAATGGGGTTAATAAATAGTTAATATATTTGTTTCTGGTGAAACATTAAAAAAATATATTTTGAAATTATATTATTTCAAGTTAAATTAGCATTAGTCTTCTTAATTCAAGTTTAAATATTTTATATCACAACAAAGCAGGTTTCTCTGATCCAGGAGCAACTCCATGATGAGGAGCAGCAGAATCTGGTGCAGGAGGACAAATATTTGCGTCTTGTGGGGCTGGAAGGTCACACTGAGCTCTGGCACAATACAACTGTGCCCGTCATTGTGACACACGGAAGAAATGATGACCATGCACCAATCGTAGCTTTTGTGAGGGATGCTGCAAAACTACCATATACTATCCTTGTTTATAATTTAGGTTTAAAGCCCTATTCTTTAGGTGTGGTAAGAAAGAATTCATATATAAGTTTATATCATATCCTATCCTGCTAAGAAAAAAAAACTTACACATCTAATGTTTAATTCAAATAACATTTCAATAAGAATATTCTATAAAATATACATAAGATATGATCAATTTTCCAATTTATTTAGTTCAATCTGTATAAAATATTTTTTTTCCTTTAATAAAGTATAAATTCAAATATTCTATTTGTGAATACACAAAAATATTCCAATTTCAGGTGTCAAACTACTGCAACTCATCCAAGTGTGCCATCATTGATTTTGATCTTGAGTTATTTCCTTCACATGTAAGTGATGGAAGTACCACTGCTTATCGTCCACTAATCATACAGGTAATTTATTTTATTTCATACTTTCCTCCCTATACATGCAGTTAAATTAAAGAAAATTAATTAATCTTTAATATTTTATGAAAATATGTATAAGTATTACACAAACATTTTGCATTATAAGTATAAAGTTATGGATGAATTGCTATATGATTTTAATCTTAAGTGTGTGAATAGCACTTGAAAATATTATGGAATAAGTTCAATTTTGTTATACATAATTAAATTTGATTTGTTTTAGTTAGTAGTAAGACTACTTTTTGTTTGTGGTTTCAAACTCACTACCCTAATTGATTAAAGCTAGTATAAAATAGACATAACTTCAATGTAGCTATTTTTCATTTATCAATGTCACCTAGATACTTAGTTAATTTATATTTTTGTGCTACTGCTAAGACTTAAGTATTACTGTGATATTTGTAAAGGCATTACTAGATAAGGTGTGGAAGTAGTTGGAAATTAATATTTATTTAACAATTCCCTCATTTATCTGTATACTATGTAAATAACATTGGGTATTTCATATGACTCATATTTAATATTTATTAGTCATGATGTCTCTACAATTTTAATTAATTATATGTTATGTTTAAATAAATATTTGTAAATACTTGCAATTTTTAAGAATTTAATTTTTATCTTAATAATATTGAAGATCTGTAAAGTTGTAAAATATGTTTATATTTGTATTTTAAGCTGAAATTTGTTAATTAAAATATCTTTTTTATTTGGAGCTAAAATTGATTAAATTGCTTTTGGCTGTCTTTTCGAACTTTTAGAATTTACATAAGAGTATCATACAATTTTGTTACAGCACGCGTTGAGTCGCGTGGGTGGTGTCATATACTGTGAAAGCGATCAGCGCTGGACCGGCACCGCGGCTGACCTGGCTGCGCTGTGGGTACGCGTGGCGGGTGGGAGCGCGGGCGGTGGGGGTGGTCTGGGTGCGCTGGGCGTGGCGGCGTGGGCTAGGCGCGCGGCCGTGACGTCGCTGACGCACCCGCGCATGTTCCGCTACCTGAGGGCGCGCGCTGACGACTTCCTGTTCGTGCAGATGCTGGACGCGTCGCGCGTGCTGGCGGCCGCGCGCGCCACCGCCGCGCCTCTGCTGCGCCGCTGGGTGCAGTGCGCGCTCACGCTCAACTGCCTGGTGCCCATCGGCGCGCAGACCGCCGCCGCCGCCTGCCGCTTCGATAAGAAGCCGCAGTACCGATACTCCGGCTGCCACGGCCANTTTATACAAAATGGAAATAGTCTCAACATAGATCTTTGATCGAGTACAATCGTAATAACGTATAATTCAATGCTTTACTATAGTGAAAGGCTTCTTTTTTGAAGTCAATTTAGCATAATTAGTATAATTTTGTAGCATAATCTTGATTTCTCATCACATATATATCACGCTCCTTTTAGGCCGTAATCTCGTTTATTCTTTGTTTTATTTTGTTATACTTTTGTATATCAAAATAAAAAAATGTTTTTATTTATCTTCATCAATTTTTATGGTCGCTCTGAGCCTGAGTTCTAATTATTTTATATAAGTATTATAATTTTATAAATTGTATTTACACATTTTTTTTTATTTTTATATAAAAAAAGAAAAAGTGGTAAAATGTCGTATAACCTTTTCTATCTAACACTTGACAAAACTCTTCGTGTCATGGCAGCTTTACTCAAGAGTCCACAAATTTTCCATCCAGTATAGAACTTATTCATGACTTAGAGCTACTATAAAATTGACGACTGCAGTGGTCATTTATTTGCTTACATTATCAGTATTAACCAGTCAAAGTAATCATTTCATAAAATTTTAGGATATTATTTATTACTTTATAAAAATATGTAAAAAATGGAGGTGAAATTTTAGCCACGAGAAGCGGCTCTTATATAAATTGTCTTGCATTCTAGTCAGCACTAGTTTACTTAACGCTGACATTAAAATGTTATACTTTATCATTGTATATACGTAAGTATATGTTTCTGTGAAACCATATTCATTGGCAAATATTAAGTTTGTGGAATTTTACAGTTAAGTTTTACAAACAAATTGGTATTATTTACTTTTAGAAAACTCTAAATACTCATGTCTCACATTTCGAACATTCACGGAGAATCTTAAAAATTACCATAGATCGGGCGTTTTCGGTAACATAAATTTATATTGTCACATTTTACTCACATTGTAGATAGGTCGCACAAGTTATATATCTTAGCTTTCTAATGTTTGAGAACACATTGCGTGCCAGTTATAATAGGTTTCAGTTAAAAAATACCAGATTTCTATTTTTTGGGACTTTCAGTTTTGGATAGCGAAACCTCATCCTGTATTATGTCTAATCTAACCGAGAGGCATCCGTATTTTAAATAGATGTTTGTGGAATAAAATGTGTATTCCTTTTTACTGCATACAACATCTCATTTGCGCCATAGTTTTCTGATGTCATTTATTTTATAAAATATTTTATAAAGCGTTATTTTTGTCTAATATATATATATTTAAGACTGGCACAAAAATGTATTGCGTATATTATATTTCACAATATAAATACTTGTATCCTTTTCTTGAAAAATATCTTATTAATTATAGTAAAACTACCATAATAATGAAACAAGTCAATTTTTTTGAAATTTGAGGCAGCTATAGTATATGTAACATATATTACCTAATTGATTTTGAATTGATGATGATGATGATGATGATATTGCATTCTCAGTGTGAAAGTGACCTAGCTCAAAAATTTGCAATTTGTGGGGAACACTTTATTCTTAAAATATGTTATATATATAGTCAAATTTTAGTAAAATCAAAAATTTTAAAAATGCATAGTCAGATCTCTTTCCTTCTAAGAGTGTTAGTGTGCATAATTACAGGAAAAATCGATACATTGAACATTTTGATTGTGAATTTTTATATTTATTAAATAGTTTATGCACATATTTGGTCATATTTATCCATGTTGTAATGGAAAAGAAGGCATTCCATGGACAGGTGTCGATTTAAAATTAATTTAAATATACAGAGTGGAATTATCAGCACCGCTTTAAATGAAACCACAGTTTTAACTACTCTATAAAAGCCTAATAATTATTTTTCAAACAAAATAAATAATAAAATTATCATTTTAAAATAAAACACCATTTGTAAAGTATAACGTAGGCACGTACACACTTACCTGTCGAAGCGGCAACGTCGTACGCGTATGTGTGCGTCACACGAAATACAGGTATTTATAAAAATGGTGAAATGAAAAAAATTCCGTAGTCCAAACTGTAAATGTTTTACCCTATATGCAGGTTCAGTAAAAGGAGCGCTGCCTCTTCCACCCTGTATATATATATATATATATATATATATTTACAAGCATTTTGTATGGGCAAAAATTCCCCCAAGTCCCCCCCTCAGTCAGTTTCTCCGTTCTTCCCATATACTATATCAGATGGAACCTAACGCTGCACTTTTTCTAATCAAATCCATAACATTTTCTTCAAGTGGACATTGAACCTACATAGATCCTTTAACTACGTCTCAATGGTTTCAGTACTCTCATTTCATGATAAAATACTATTATTTTACTATTATGTAAATTGTTACTTTATATTATGTACTAAATATAATAAAACGAAATTATTCGATTAATTTGACAAATCAACATTTTTAAAAGTTTTGTTTTATAAGGTAAGGTATATCTAAAATGAGTTGATTTAAATGGCTGTGAAGTATTGCAAATGGCTTATGTATTAAACCAATTAGTAAAAAGTTTTTGTCGTTATCTTATGTACCTATGTGGAATTATTTATATTCGCATAATGGTTATATGAACTATAAGTAAAATTAAAAACCCATGTAATGAAAAAAAAGGCAAATCAAAAAGGCAATAATGTCTTGAGAAATCTTATCAGAGCAAATATAAAAAAAATACAATGTCATATAACACAATATTTGTTATCTGGAACAGCGACCAATAATAATATTAGCACTCAAGGATATCAATTAGCATTTAACTAACATCAAATGTTACTCGTAAGTCGTAACTGAAAGGAGGTTCAATGGAGGTTCAAACATAATGTACAAAATGTATTGTGAGGCGACGAGAGCATATCCCGAATGTATTAATAAATAATTCATTACAACGGCTTTTTGTAGTTTTACTTTTCCATTTCAAAAACATCTATTTTGGCGCCTGAATACTAAATAATATAATATTAGTATATGGCAATCGAAGACGGCCAATGGCACAAAATGGCAGATTTTATATTATTTTAAAACAGCCTTTACATGGGTATATAAATTCAAGGTGGCGGCCGCATATTTTTTGCCTTTTACTTCATTTATTGTATTATTATTTACTTACTTACTTCTACTTTACAATAAAACTGTTTAAATTAAAACAATTTGATGCTTTATTTAATTTTTACTTACCATGTACCTAAAAGAGGACCAAAATACTAAATAACAAATACAGTTCAATAAAATTTATTTAAATTCTGTTGAATCAAATAAAATATTTATTTTATCAATAACACATCATATAGTTATTTTATAGATTTAAAGAAAAGGACAACCATTATTTAAAACAGTCAATGGGGCTTAAATCATTAGATTAATTATATTAGCAAAAATGATAATGAGTACTTACTTAATTATGTAAAATAATCTAATAATTCTTATTGAATAAAAAATATTTTGATTTTGAACATACAATAATACAAACGTAAAAAATGCAAAAAAAATTCTAACATTAATTCAAGTCAGTAAAAACTACGTATAATTAAATATATATATTTTTGTATAGGAACCATTATATTCATTATAAGATTAACAGAAAATGTAACATCAGAAGTGCAGAACATTGACTAGTTGTAATATGTATTCCTTGTAATTGTAGATTATTAAACAAGAAGAAAAAAATAAATATCTTCAATGTTTTATTAATTATCAATTATATTAAATGATACTTGTGTTACCTCTAAACAAAGCTGCTGATCACAAATGTCTATAAAAATAAATAGTTTTGATTATTGTAATTCTGCACAAAAATCTAAGCATATCAAGATTTGAACCCACTCATATTTATTATTTTTTGCTATAAAATATATAAATGTAAAAGTTTATAGGGTTTATCTTCTTGTATTTAAGTTTAAATAAAAATATTTTTTCTAGTACAATGAAAGTTTTTTTAATACAAGACTAAATCATATGAGGTGTATAATATACTAACGACTACAAAAAAGCATATAAGTGTATATTGTTTTTTTTATTCTTTTGTTGCTAGTACAAAGAGTAAGAGAAAGTGATATCTCACTTTATTATTATTTTTTGTTAAAAAAAGGAAATATCACGTTTTGAAATACGTGCAATCGGGATTTTCGCTTAAATTTATTTCACAGTAGTTAGAATTAGTCAGCAGTTTTATTTAATAAACAATAATCAATATTTACACCACAATGAATGATCAAAATTAAGTAAAAGCACCTATATAATACCTAATTTCTCTAATATCTATTAGAAGCTCTGATTACACATTCACTTATCTTGTATAATAAATAATTTATCAAAGACAAAATACTATAAGTGCCTATTGTGACAAAAATCACTATTTTTCTTTCTTGTGCAAAGATGGTGCATATATTTGTAAAAGTTGTCTAAGTATAACACTATTAAATTTTTTAAGTCAATTGTGATCAAACATTGCTTACATTTAACGGCAGAGAAACTTTTACTATAATGAAAGTGACATACCTCAAACTTAATGTAACTACTAATATACTAAAAACTGGCAAAAAAGCAAGATTTCTAGTTATCTTGTTTCGATTTATTTTAGTCGAGTATATTATAATACAATATGCATGTTTCTTAATAAGAATATAATAAAGTCGTCATAAATAATATAAGTTAAGAATATTCAGTCAGCCAGAGTTATGAGGTATCAGGTTTCTTTTCATCCTCTTTGAAGAGTAGTGGAATCATACCAAGGAAGCATCCCAGTGTGATGCCCAGCACTCGACCCTAGAATTATATTTTTTTTTCAATAAATATGAAAGTTATCTAATTTTATTTACAACTCTTTCGCGGCTTCACCCGCTTTAACAACACAATTATGAATATCTCATTTAAGTATTTATAACACATTTGATGCCGTCGGACACGAACGTGTAACTGTAACGCGACGGTTGTGAGTTCGATTCCCAGACAGGGAATGAATTATTACTTATTTATATTTTCAATTCTTTGGTTCGGTTGAGTTTCGCCACTCAACGGAAGCCAAGCAATGCCTCGAAAATTCGACAGAAAGTGGGGAATATCTTAGCATTAGATTCCCTCAGCATGCCCTGCTACATGTAGAATAATTCAATAGAATAGTTGTTATATAGAAATTTTGTGGAACTAAATACTTTATATTGATATAACTTTTTTAATTACGAGCTAAATAAAACAAATACTTAACGATAAGGTAAGTGTCCTAAAGGAAGGGAAGACAGTATTTAAATCCATTTAGCGTTTTTGAGATTAAATGCATAGGCAAAAATTTAAACAATCGTAATTTTGTCTTGATTCTGATTCTGTCTTGATTTTTATTATCTTGATAAATGCCTCCAATTATAGATTTTCTAATATATGTATGTATATATCTACCATATGCAGACAGTAATCAGTTACATTTATATTATATGTTTAATTTTTAAAACAGCAAATTATTTATCAATGAACGATCCTATTCTTGCTCAACAATTCTAATCTTAAAATCTATGATGATGAGATTGTTGCTGTGTCGTTATCAGCATTTGACTGTAATCACAACATTTGTTAGTTCTTTTTCAACTCAAGGAAATTACTTATTTTAATTTTTTTGCTCTGGTACACAAAGGAAGCTCAGATTAGCATGAGTTTCGCCACACTATATAAAAGGGTAAACTATAACAAAACATGTGCTCAAAGAAAAAATATGAAGAACTGTTACCAGTAAAACTAACCATATTAGAGAACCGTCGGCTAACAGGCATATCTAACTGTACAGGCGATAATGCAGGGGCTCCCATTCCTAGCAAGGCCGCAGCACGTTCCACATAGTATGATGAGCCTATGCCTATGACATCACTGAAAGTGTTTCCTAGGGCTGCCGCTGCCATAGTTGACAGANGTCCTAAAGGAAGGGAAGACAGTATTTAAATCAATTTAGCCGTTTTTGAGATTAAATGCATAGGCAAAAATTTAAACAATCATAATTTTGTCTTGATTCTGATTCTGTCTTGATTTTTATTATATTGATAAATGCCTCCAATTATAGATTTTCTATTATATGTATGTATATATCTACCATATGCAGACAGTAATCAGATACATTTTTATTATATGTTTAATTTTTAAAACAGCAAATTATTTATCAATGAACAATCCTATTCTTGCTCAACAATTCTAATCTTAAAATTTATGATGATGAGATTGTTGCTGTGTCGTTATCAGCATTTGACTGTAATCACAACATTTGTTTAGTTCTTTTTCAACTCAAGGAAATTACTTATTTTAATTTTTTTGCTCTGGTACACAAAGGAAGCTCAGATTAGCATGACTTTCGCCACACTATATAAAAGGGTAAACTATAACAAAACATGTGCTCAAAGAAAAAATATGAAGAACTGTTACCAGTAAAACTAACCATATTAGAGAACCGTCGGCTAACAGGCATATCTAACTGTACAGGCGATAATGCAGGGGCTCCCATTCCTAGCAAGGCCGCAGCACGTTCCACATAGTATGATGAGCCTATGCCTATGACATCACTGAAAGTGTTTCCTAGGGCTGCCGCTGCCATAGTTGACAGAGTTATGTAGGCACTCATGCTGCTTTCTATACTGTCACCCTGAAAGACAACATATTGACAGTCATTGTTTGATTTTCACATCTAGTATGTTTGTATGTATATACATTAGATCTGTAGTAAAATTGTAAATGGAATAAATACAATAAACCTAACTAACACAAGTGTAAATCATATTAGAAAACATTTAAAAATTTTAACATAGCAGGATTTGAACCCACCAAGCACTCTTATCAACTAAACCACACATTCTCATCGGGCTATATCGAAATTTTTATATATGCTTGTTGGAACTTATTTTTATTACTCACATCTATAGGGAGATTTTTACAAATTCCTGCTACCCAAAGGTGATAGCTTAGAATTATCATTTGGCGAGAGAGATTGCAATTTATAAAGTACTTTTTATATTTTTACATTACATACATTTTTTTGTGTGTTTCTCCCGCTACATTCAAATTTTAAGGTTTTCTAGAAAGTATTTTTCTTTCCTAAGTGTGGAATAACACATTAAAAAATTTAAAAAAGTATTAATCGTTTTAAAATATACTTACAGCAATTATCATGATGAAATTGTCCAAGAAACCAAAACCAATAAATGGTATTGAATTTGCTAGTGACACTAAAAATATATGTAACATATTAATTTTCTTAAAGCCATTTATTAATTTTATACGACATATTCAATATAAGTTTTAATTACTCACAATGAAGTAATTCCCTTGTGGTAGGCTTTGGTACAGTAGCAGCTAAAATTATAAAAAAAAATGTATTACAAAAATATACATAATTTTTAAACAAAAATCCTAAAATATTAACTAGAAATTAATTATACTGTATTGTAGTTTTACATAAAAATTCAGGTTGCATACATATCATTATTGTTTTAGTTTTATTTAAACAAGTTAAGATGATAACAAATCTGGATTTTACTAGTTAGGTGCTCCTTGAACCAGACCAATTATTATATATTTACCATATTTTTTCTTCAGCCAATCTTCAGGAACAGGACAATAGGTACCAGTGGGGTCTACATCTCCTAACGTTGGCACTTTACTAGGTCTTCCTAGCTTACTCCTCCATCTCTGGCCAGCTAATTTGTCTGTAGCATTAAACATAGAGTAAACATACCTTTCCATTATAATAAAGGATAGTCTATTTCATTATGTACCTTCAAAATCTTCCTTTAATCTGTTTGATTCATATTCCTGTAAAGCGTTAAATAACATTTTTCGCTCTTCATTGTTTAAACGGAAGACTAGTTCTATAGCATGAGCTTTTGTTAGAGGACCAGACAATTGGGCTGGTTCTTCAAAATCTTTTGAAGTAGGTCCTAGGCCTAAATTTCGAACTGTAGTGAGCATAGGGGTAAATCCTGTGTAATTTGTACATCCCATTGATGTGCTATATCTTACGTGTAATTTAGTCGGACTTTTATGACAACATGCACTTAAATTAACTGTTGAAAGCTTACAAAATTTATACATTAAGCGCGCTGACTTCATTTTCAAAAGCGTCTATGACTCAAAATGAGTAAACAAACTAAAATATGCAAAGTTTTTTTTTTACATAAAATTACAATTTAATTTCACAATATATGCGGTTCATTTTACGGAAGAAGCTGTCAATTTCTGAAATGTCAAAAAAATCATGACAATATTCATAAGATACCGTAGGTACATTAAATGTTAATTTAAGACGGAATAAAATGAATTTGTCGTGCAAGCACATGAGCTTCATAAATGTTTATAATTTGATATGGAGTATTTATATTTTTCATGATTTAATGGGATCACGGTGCGTATCTTTATTTCGGACTTCAGATTACGGCTGTCAAACTTGAAATATTATGTCATAATCTCTGACATAAGTCAATATTTGGTAAAAACACCAAAATCCGAAATATTATAAAGAAACTATGTTTAAATAGTTTAGAGACGTCTTAGAATGTACTTCAGTTTTCTAAATAATAATTTTTATTTTTATTTATCGACGTCATTAGTAAGTGTCTTTTTCGCTGTTTATAAATAATACTTCACAAAATAGGTGTTTGTCGTGAAAGTGCGTGGTAGTAAAGGGCAAGGAGAGCCGATCATGCACAATGTTGGAAGGGCTAGTAGCGTGGGTACTCAACAACTACCTTGGGAAGTATGTAGAGAATTTAAACACAGATCAGCTGAGCGTCGCGCTCCTTTCCGGTAAGTAGTAATCTTTAATGCAATTTTGGCGGACAATTTGAATTTTGCTCTAACAAAAATACATATTTTACAATATTTTGATTCCATTTAGTTTATCTAAAAATATTCATTGTCAAGAATATAAGAGGTTTTAAGTGGTCAGATTGAAATTCTCATAAGAAACATTAACAATTGAATTTAACACATTATTCCACCCATGAAAGCTCAATGTTGTGTAACGTTTTTTTTTACTTATGAGGCTATTGTTATTATCATGATTGTTGTAATTTTAAATTAAAACATATAATATACTATGATAGTTCATCTGTTTTGTAACCAATTTTAATATTATTCCAATTACTCACTAATAAGAAAGCTAATGATATCATGATTAACACAATAATGCATTTACACTTTTTTTTAATAATTTTAGGTAAAGTTGAATTAGAAAATCTTCCTCTTAAGAAAGATGCACTACGACACCTTGGTTTGCCTGTAGAAGTAAAGGCTGGGTTTATTGGAAAGGTGCAGCTTCAGGTTCCAGTGCGGCAGATACGATCAGCACCATGGCTTATAGCCATAGAAAAACTATATTTAGTGGCAGCACCAGTTAATTTAGATGAGGTATTATTTGAAAAATGTTTTTTTAAGCTCTTTTTAACCCTACATACTGTATACAGGACGGTAACCTTTTGTTAAGGCAGTTCCTTACCTATTGTCCTATTTTAGGAGATTACATATTGAATGACACATAACTCTATGCCATTTTTTGTCTTTATGTGGGAATCAAACCTATAACCATTGTGTTTACAGTTAAATGTGGTGTTGCTACAAGATTTATTTTATTTCATATAGCTATAGTTTAATAAAAAGAAAATGTTTTGTAAGAAAAAAGTATAAATAAAGCAGACAAATTTTCTGTCTACTATTAATATTAAAATGAGGACTATAGACTTTGCTTATCTATTATTTAATTATTATGATTGATTGTTTCCAAATATAATTATCTTTTAGACATTAATAATCTTGTATTTTGATTTATAAAAATGATACAATCTCTAACCTTGAGAGTGAACTTGGCATTCAGATAAGATTCATGAAGAAATATGTATAGTGAAAGATATAAGGCTTGACACTAAATGCCAAGATTATAAAGATAGATAATACAACAACAGTCATTGGAATGTATGCCTTAAAAACATTTAAGGTGTACATTCATATTTTGTTATGTCTATTGTTATTTAGAAATTTTTCCACAATTCTTTCTTTTTTATTTTTTTATTTCGATTTGACTGTACCACATTGTTTTGTTGTAATTATTAAATGAAATAAGAAAAAGTTAATTAAATAAAGTTAATTGATTTGTTTTGGTTTTTTAAATCGCAAAAAACTATTTTTAATGAACTAGGTACTTATCATATAATAACTATATCATTTTCCCTTATAAAAATGATTGATTAATTTAAAAAATATAAATATACATACAGGGTGAAAGGGTCTATACCTNCCGAGATCATTGGAATGTATGCCTTAAAAACATTTAAGGTGTACATATTTTGTTATGTCTATTGTTATTTAGAAATTTTTCCACAGTTCTTTCTTTTTTATTTCTTTATTTCGATTTGACTGTACCACATTGTTTTGTTGTAATTATTAAATGAAATAAGAAAAAGTTAATTAAATAAAGTTAATTGATTAGTTTTGATTTTTTAAATCGAAAAAACTATTTTTAATGAACTAGGTACTTATCATATAATAACTATATCATTTTCCCTTATAAAAATGATTGATTAATTTAAAAAATATAAATATACATACAGGGTGAAAGGGTCTATACCTAAAAAAATTTATCAAGATTTGTCAACAGTTAAGACATAGGATTTTTTCTTCATTTATTGTATTATATATTTTTGTTATTTGAGGCAGAGGGATCCTGAGCACCTATTGTTAATACACTCCGTTCCCATTAAGACACTCCAGTACTCCACTTTCCGCCGAGTTCTGGAGGTATTGCGTATTGAGTGGCAGAGCCCAAAGCGACCCTTTTGCCTCGAGGCCAAATCGAAGAAACTCAAATATTAAATGTTTCATTTCCTAAAATAGGCATTGAGCCCACAACCTGTCACATATACAGTCACATGCCATGCCCCTGCGCCATGACTAGTCTCGTAACTTGATCAGATATAGCATAGTGGTCAGAACGCTTCGAAGGTTTCCAAGAAGGGAGTTCAAACGCCGCTACATTAAAATATTTTTATATTTCAAAAAAATTTTTTTTTAAATTTGTAATAATATTTAGTGGGACAGTGCAGTAGAAGCAAACATAGCGCATGAACGTAAAGTAGCGCTCCTAGACGCGTTAGAGGCGCAATGGCGCGCGGAGCACGAGGCCAACGACGCCGGCTACTACGCTGCCTCGTACTCCTCCTGGCTCAGCTACGGCACGGGACTGCTGGCGAATATTGTGGAGAATTTACAGGTAGTTTATATTTTGTTGATTTTTAGAGTGTATACTTTTAGAATTAAAAAAAATTAACCAACTGTTCTGTTTAGAATTTGAACTTAATAGCCTTGTTTCTGTTATATGATATACAATTTTATTTAAGTTATAATTAAAATTTATCTTTTTATAATTTATCAAGATTTTCAATAAGAGCGACCTATTATAAAAATATTAAAATTTTGTTTGTGGAATATATTATATCAAGTTAATCGTTTCGATATAACCCACTGTACCTGCATTTAGAATTGACTCGGACACTTAGAATGCGTCACTCTTAATTTTAAATATATTTCGTAAATATAAAATTTAAATTGCCCCCCGACTGTGTATTTTATATTAAAATCATTACATATGTTTTAAATTTCAGTTAAAATTAAACGATGTTCACATCCGCTACGAGGATGTGTTAACTTGCCCCGGACACGCGTTCGCGTGCGGGTTTACTGTGGAGTCACTGGCGGCGGAGTCGTGTGATGCGTCATGGTGTCGCGGGTTCACTCCACCTGACGACCCCTGCTCGTTTAAGCTGTTGGAGTTAAACAACCTGGCGATGTACTGGGACCCTATGGACGTGCCGTCCGGCATGATGGCGGATTGTACTATTGCAGAGCTTACCGTTAGTGTATAGCTTATAATATTTATGTTCCAATAAAACAATTATAATTGTAGTGTGCTTGGTTATCGCATTTTTTCATGATAAATTCTGTTATATGTAACACAGTCAAATTTCACTGTTTTTAGTGTGTACGTAATGCATTGCTAGTGCATATTTAATAAATTGCGTGTACAGCTTGTGTAACTACAAAATAGTAACTAGTGAAATTTTATTATGTTTATTTATATTTTTAGCTTAGATAATATACAGGATGGAAGTATCAGCGTTTCTTTTACAGGAACAACATATAGGGTAAAATATTTCAAACCCATATATTGAGGCCGTCGGCAGCGGTACAAGGGTGTGACTGTACGCACGCTTGTGGGTTCGATCCCCACTCGAGGTATCGAATTTACGTAGGTATTTTATTTATCGTGTCGAGGCAAAGAGCGGCGTTGAGTTCCGCCTCTCAACACGCAATACCTCCAAAATTCAGCGGAAAGTGGGGAACGGAGTGTCTTAACACTAGGTTCCCTCTGCATACTCTGCTGTGTGTGAGATACAGCGTAAAGCTGATTTTATATGAGGCGTGTGCGACTGTGTCCCTTTGTTAGGTTTATGTGTGCGAGCGTCGTCCTTAACAAATTGTGTTTTATTTTACAACGATAATTTTTTAAAAATTAGGCTAGGTTTTTATAGAGTAGGTAAAACTGTGGTTTCATTGAAAGTGGTGTTAACAAAAACACTCTGTATAATTTGTTTGATCAGGATCGTATGCGCGCAACCTGGTCTCGCGCGCACCGATACGTGGCGTCGCCGTCGACGGCAAGCGCGCGCGTGCGCCGCGAGCGCTGCGAGCTGCCGCTGCGGGACCGCGCGCGCCCGCGCCTCGCCTGCCACCTCGAGCTGCCTGCCGTACAGCTGAGACTTACCTCTGTATGATTGTCAAATATATTATTAATTTTATTTTTTATGTTTTTAATTGTTATATTTTCATAAAACTTAAATATATATAAGCAATAATAAGAGTATTATTATTAGAAGCTTTATGTCAATTCGACAATTCAAACGTGAGTATTAGTTGAACTTAAATTTTTTTTTCTTAATTTTGCCAGTTAGAACCACCTAAATGATCCAAAAATTCGTTTATAATACTTTTTTATTCAAATATTCTTTTTATTCTAATAATATTTTGCAGGTACATACTTTTGAATCACTGACTTTACCACTGACTCGAAAGCTGGACGAATTCCAATAAGAAGAGCTAGTAACAAGCTCAACAAATGCTCTTTTCAATATTATCGTATTATACAACTTCATTATTGCATAAGATTCAATTGACATTTATTACATACATTTTCTTCATGCTTCTTATTGTTGATATGTGTGTACAGAGACAATACAGCGAGATGACAGGCTGCGTGCACGGACTGGAACAGATAGCGAGGCTGCGTGAAATACGAGCTCTGCGGCCCGCAGCACCCGTTGCTGGACACGCGCGCGCCTGGTGGATGTACGCCGTGCGGGCTCATCTACCGCACCATACATGTAAACTTATTATTAATATTCTCTATTAATTTATCTTTTCTCCCTATATTCTTTATAGTTAAGATCTGTTTTTTTTATTAAATTTTACACATATTTGGTTTGTCTACATATATCTAACATATTTTTACTATGCAACATTTGAATAGTCTGAATTTACTCAAAAAATTAAGGATCTACCTTACCTTATAGTTTTTATTTTAATATTTTAAGAAATAAAAGCATTATACTACCGGTCGTCTAGTATGCCTCAGCAGGCGGTCCCATTGGTTGTGCAGGGTCTGTCGCGTGTGCAGGCGCACGTGCGCGAGCGCGCCACCCGCCCCCGCTATAATTAATATAGTTATTTATATTAAGTTCTACAAAAGTTTAGAACTTATGACATTGTTGCCTACTCATAGGGATGGACGCGAAACCTACGTGGGAGCAGTGCGTACAAAAAGCACGCGAAACATGCGAGTACGTGAGCACGTGCTTGGCGGTGTTAAACACACCCGCCGCTACGCTGCCGCCGGAACGCCAAGCCGCCAAGGACGACTTTGAGTGGCGCACGCCCCTGCATGTGCTCAAACCGCTGCGTGAAGTCGCAATGCGACGCGTGCCAGCTGCTCCTGTCACCCCCGCCCAAACTGCTCCGACCCCCACTGCTGCCACCCCCACCGCCCCCACTAGCTCCGGACGCAGCGTGCTCGTGCGCTGGTTCCCCCAGTGGTGGGGCTGGTACGCGTCCCCGCCGGACCCCACCCCAACTGCCACCCCCACCACCACTACCAACACCACGACGGGCTTAGAAGATGAGATATTGGATGTGATAGCAGATTCATTAGATGATAACACGCTGCTACGACGTGACGCTGTATTTGGATTGTTTGAATTTACATTACATAAAGGATCGTTGGACTTGTGCACTGAAACTAAAGATAGTCTTGGGTAAGTTTTATTATGTCAAGCTCATTTATAATTTTGATTCTTTCATTTTATAATGGGTGTTCAGACAGTATTAGAACAGTATTAGTATATAGAACCTTTATTAATACCAAATGTGGGATATAATATTTGTAGGCCGTACATAATACAAAAAACAATCAAGTTTTGTATCAGTTTAAGAACAGTGCTATTATTTCAATTTAATTTTACAACAATGAAGCACTATAAACGTAAACTAAACAAAAAACTACAAAGAAATTATTAATCATAGCCGATCTGCTATGTTTCATTCTCCAAACACAAAAAGTATCTGAATGTGAAAGAGATACACATAACTCCATTTCAGGCAAGCATTATATTTTTGTAGTAATCTTAACATTGTTTAACGGGATTATTAACATTTTAACATTGTTTAACGGGATTATATTTATTGAAACAATCAAAATTTGTAGCTTCAGGTACATTTATTTGATGTCCAGAATGATATAGTAGGTACGAAACTCTCAGTGGGCAAGTTTAACTCTCAACGGCCGGTTTTTTTTTCATTACATTGTCATCAGTTCTTGATAAATATGTAAAATTCCAAATTAATTCATAGGACGACGAACGGCCCTGGCGATGCCGGCGGGGCAGGCAGTGCGGGCGGTGAGGGCGGCGACGGGGAGAACGGGAGGGTTGAGGGGCTGGAGCTGCAGTTCAGCAGCGTGTGCGTGCGCGTGGAGTCGAGGCCGCGCGCCGCCGCGCACGCGCTGCACGTGTCACTGGGCGGCGTGCAGCTGCGCGACCGCGTCACGCCGCGCACGCTGTTCCCCGTGCTGGTGGCGCCGCACGGCCTCATCCGCGAGGGGCTGGGTGCCGCCGCCGCCTGGCGAGCCGCGCCGCCCGCCCACGACCCCGCCGAGCCCCTGTTCCAGCTCACCTATGAGAAGCGGCCTGTTGGTGTTAATTGTGATTACAAGTAAGATTATCAATATTGCTAACTAGTGCAAGTCGGATCCAGTCGTGCCGCAGAGGCACAACGGTGCAACTGGAAACGCGACAGGTTGGGAGTTCGATTCCCACTCGAGGAGATCAACTATTTAATATTTTTATTTCTTTCACCTCAGTAACGAGGCAATTAAGTTAGCTGCGTTAACTTCCGCCATTGAGTGGCGGAAGTTAGTATTGTGTACACGCATTGCCTTCAGAATTTGGCGAAAAATGGGAAACGGAAGTTTCTTAGCGGAAATGGAGTGTGTTAACATTAGGTTCCCAGGTTTCGTACAGTGCTATGTGGGATAGAAGTTAAAGCTAAAAATTATATGTTCATATATTTGGTCGATGTAGGTTACGGGTAAAGTCGTCATCTTTGGAGGTGGTGTGGTGCGCGGAGGCGGCGCGGTGGGCCCGGCGCTGGGCGGGCGCGGGTGCGGGTGGCGCGCTAGCGCACGTGCGCCTGCACACGCGACAGACCCTGCACCACCAATGGGACCGCCTGCTGAGGCATACTAGACGACCGGTAGTATAATGATTTTATTTCTTATTGGCCATTTTGGTTCATTATAAATAATATGCTTTCTAATTTTTAATTAAAGGGAAACGCCAACTTAGAGTTCAATAACAATTCAGAATATTGTGAGACGTCAAGAAAAAAATATGCCATCAAATAAAATCTTAATTATTTTATCTATTAATTTATTTTTTCTTCTTTATAAATAATGGTTGAAAATAATTTAAATTTTTAATATTTCTCGTTATCTAAAAACTTCAAATAATTTGATTAAAATAATATATTTTTATTACGAAATGTAATATTTTTATAATATTTATTTATTTGACAGACTGAACGTCGTACATGGCATATCGAGCTGGACATCTCAGCGCCGCAGATCCTATTGGTAGAGGACCTCTGCGACCGCGACGCCTCCGTGGTCGTCGTCGACTTCGGCCGCCTGCGCCTCTCCAACGCCGACATGCCCGACATCAACCTCGCGCCCGAGCCTGCGCCGCTCAGGCACCAGTCCACCGAGGACGACGATGACGCGTTCATGACGCCGTGCTCCACGCCGCCCGGCAGCCTGCTGTCGCCAGCTTCGCCACCCGCTTCTCCGCCGCCCGCGCCCCGCCACATCGACGCCACACGCCTGCACACCAGCCTCTACGACCGCTACAAGGTGGAGCTGAGCGAACTGCAGGTGCTGGTGGGGCGCGCGCGCGACAACTGGCGGTACGCGCACACCAAGCCCACGTCGGCGCTGCACCTGCTGGACCGCTTCAGCATCTCGCTGCAGGCGGAGCGGCGCGCGCTGGCCGTGGCCGATCCACGCTACCCGCGCCTGGCGTTATGCGGCGCGCTGCCCGCGCTCGTGGCGCATCTCAGCGAGCACAAGCTGGCGGCCGTGCGCGCTGTGGCCGCCCGTGTGGCAGCGCCAACGCCACCCGCAGCGCCCCCCGCGCCGTTCTGCGCGCCCCGCACCCCGCCCGCCCCTGGTGGAGATGACGACGAGGATAGCGGTGACAACTCGGAGACCGAGTTCTCAGACTTCTCTCTCAATCAGAATGCGACGCTACTGCTATTGCAATTTGCTATCGATCAAATGTCACTTGAGGTAAGTAAACAACAAAGTAGTGAAATGTATATGATAATGCTGTATATTGATTACAATACAAAGAATAAAAGAGAATAATAAGAACAAATTAAAAAAAAATCCAAACTAATATATAATTTCTAAACAGTAGATAATAATGGTTAGAGCAAATGTACAGTTTATTTCTTGTATCTGACAGGTGCAGTCCCGCGGACGCAGCATCGCGGAGGTGCAGGTGTGCGGCGTGCGCGCGGCGCTGGGGGTGCGCGCGGCCGACACGTCGCTGGCGCTTTCCGTGCACTCGCTGCTACTGGTGGACGCGCTGCAGACCTACGGCCCCGACTTTGAGCTGCTCGTGGCTAGCCATAAACACGTGGGGTACGTGTCACAAATACTCTATTTTATAATTTAAAAAGTAAAAACTGAATGTTTGTTCACATACACTTACAGAACCACAGTACGGATTTATATAAAACTTTTTTTATTCTTTAACATTTATATTTAGAAATGACTTAAAATATAATTCATTTTGAAACTTAAATACCTGATAAAGAATCATAATATTCTATCTGAAATATAAACTATTAGAAATAAACTTGATCCTTAGCAAAAGTTGTTAAGCGTAAAGAACTTTAAAAGTAATTTTGCCCATTACTTTTGATAAAATAGGTGCTTGGTATACTCTAATTGTCAATTATTTTCCTTATATATTCTGATGTAATGTTGCAGGATGGACACGGCATCAGGCAGCATGCGTGGGTCGGAACCCACATCGCCCACGTCACCGGCGTCGCCAGATGCGCGTGCGTCCCTCGCGCCACCCACGCCGCTAGCGCTGCATCACGCTATATACTCGTTGCATAATGCTACTGTTAACGGTAAATTGTTTCTATTTAAACATTTTGTATGTACTTATTTTTATTGTATATGTGTATATTACTGTATTTATATATACGGTTTATGTGTATGTTTTTTTGTTTGTATGTATATGTGTATTTATTGTTTATGTCTATATGTATGAGATATAACGAACAACAAAAATATGTTTATGCACCGTTATCCGCCAATTATGGTCTACTATTATTAGTTCTATATGAATTAAAGGTTGCCTGTAAGGGATCACTTACAGTGATAAGACCGCCTTTGCACTATATCTCGTATCTTTGATTTGATTTGATTTATTTAAAATATGCCAATTCGATTCTCAGGACCTAATAAACCAAAAAATGAAAATTTCTTACTGAATCGATAAGCGCACTAAAAATGTATTCAAATGTTACATCTACTTTTGGACGCTATGGTGCTATGCTGTGACGTCAGTTGGTCTGAATACAACGTGAAGCCAAAACAGATATAATTAATATAACTATTGTTAGAAATCGGAAGTAGTTAACGTTTAAAAAAAATCATGAGAAAAACATATACACGAGTACGCTAACATTATATTAATTACATCAATTTTTTATAGACAAAAAAATACATAGCTCAATTTGCAAGTAGTTTTGTAATGTAACTACATCTTCGCGTGGTGTTAATTTTAACTATGTTTATGTTATAAGATCTAGACACAGGACGCTCAAGTCCCACACCAGGCGTGCGATCTCGTCCAAGCTGGAGTACTAGTGCGAAGGCTGGCGAGGGCGGTGCCTGGGCGGGCGGAGGAGATGCGTGGGCGGGCTGGGGCGGAAACACTTGGAACAACGTAGGTGGTTGGGCGGCGCCTGGCATTGTGGATTCGGAGGCGCTTATTGCGATAGAATTGTGCTTCGTGAAAGGAGAAGGCGATTCGGAGGATTTGAGGATTGCTAATATATTGTTTAACAATTTGGATGTTATAGGTTAGTACTAAAATAAATTACAGAGGGTGGTGGGTCGACGTGGCACAACGTCTAGACAATTCTATTTCCGCTCAGGAGAATGAATTATTTTCATTTCCCCATTCTGGTAGACAGACCCTTGATGTTTAGTTTTGCCAGGTAACTTACGGACGGGACGGAATGCCTTATCACTAAGTTCTCTTTGCCTACCCTGCTATGTAGGATAAAATGAGAAGCTACTTATTTGAAAAAAAAGTGTATATATATGTTTTTAATATTAATATTTCATAATTTTAATTTATCGCTTTGGTTACAAAGCAATGTGCGGCATTGAATTTTGCCACTCAACAGGCAATGACTCCAGATTTCAGCGGAAAGTGGCGAACAAAACTGTCTTAATGGGTCGGAGTGTTTTATCACTAGGTTCCCAGGTTGCCTTTGCCTATCCTACTACGTGCGGGATACACTGTGAAGGTAAACAAAAGTATTTTATTTTGTTGTTGTAGTTTAAAAATTGGTTAATATTACAGCTAATCAAGAAACTATAGTGGAGCTTATTGGCTTTGCACATCGCGTGGCGGGAGGTGGGGTGCGGCACACGGGCCCGGAGCTGCCGCGTCCGCCCACCAGCGCCAGCCTGCTATCGATGCCAATGGCTGATGAACACGTCAAGGTAATTTATTTTGCTGGCGTATGCACTCATTTTCTATGAATATGAGTATATATAAGCACACATTGTAAAATTTCTTTCTGTTACATTTTTTTTGTGGCTAGTGGTAGAAAACAAAATTTCGCTTCCCTGGACTATAAAACATAAAACGCGTTTTTCCCCGCTCTCTTTTTAAATTTTGAAATGAACAGCACTTTTAGCTGTGCATTGGCTATCCAGGCGGGCTGAAACGAAAGATTTTTTATATGTGTATACTATTCTAATTTTATAAATGATACAATATTGTGTGTTCATAGCGTGTGCGCACGGAGATCACTTTCGATTTCCACCGGCTGGGGGTGCTGCTGCTGCTGCACGCAAGCAAAATCGCCACTGCCACCGTCGGCGACGCGCGCATACAAGCCACCCTGGGTAACCAACTGCTTTCACATACACATAAAAATTCAAAATATTCTTTATTCAAATAAACTTTATAAGCACTTTTGAATCGTCGAATGTACATGTCAACAAAAAGCTACCACCGGTTCGGAAGGCAGTTCTGCTGAGAAGAGCCGGCAAGAAACTCAACAGTTGCTCTTTTTAAAGTCAATGGTATATTTTACTATTACATTAGTTGGCAGCTGTCCTGCCTGACATTCAATAGACATTAATTCCATACATGCTTATCCTCTAAATATTCTTGAACAGTGTAATAAGCTTTACTTGTTAGAATTTTTTTTACAGATATTTTAAATTTT
>JAKRZM010000141.1:328434-338647 GCA_036379175.1 Heliconius cydno galanthus
TATATATGGACCGTTTATTTTGAAAGTGGTGTAAGTCCATTTTTGAGAAAAATGAGCTATCACGTAATTCATGCTTAATTTAATGTAATTTTTTTATATATAACTAGTCCGTGTTTAATTTCTCAAAAAAAACCCACATTTTGAACAACTTAAAATCGGTCGGTAAATGAAATTGCATAATCATCGACATACTAACCTTTAATTTTCTCGAAACAAAAGAAAATGGACTTACACCACTTTCAAAATAAACGGTCCATATATAGGATTGATTATTATCAATCCTATATATCGTAGTTGATAATAACCAATCCTATATATCTTAGTTTTGACCGTGAATTTGTTTATTCAGGTATCTCTCCACTCAATAACAATGGAAGATCTGACCAAGGAACCAGATTCCCGTCACCGTATGCTGATGGTGTCTCACACGCCGCCCATGCCGCCTAAAGCTGTTTTCGTATCTACATCCTGCCCAGACTTTGTGACCCACTTCCCATCCGAGACTAATTCGTCTTCTCTACCTCATTACTCTTCTTCCTCACCGCCTGTTCCACGTTCTACCTCGTTGCCGGCTGAGCTTCATGTTTTGGATAAATTGCCAGAAAGAGAAGTAATTTTTATAGTTATTTAAAATTTAATTAACATTAGGCCGTCGTGGCGCAGCGGCACAAGGGTGTAACTGTAACGCGGCGGTTGTGGGTTCGATCCCCACTCGAGGAAATGAAATATTTATTTACGTTTATATTTCTATTTCTTCGCTTTGATATCGAGGTAAAGCGCCACAGACATTTGTTGTCCTTGCCTTTTTTATTCTTAATTGTGTATTAAAACTGTTGTTTTCTTTTTTAAAAAGTGAAGTGGACGTAAATACATTTTAAATGCTCTGCGTTTCATTTTGTCAGTATCCGAGTTCATGGTTGTTGATTAAATTGATCGCGGTGCAGTTACGTTATATGTTTATAGCATCCTTATCTCTGTAAGAAATAGCCATTTGGATGTTGTGTTCCACTATATCAATAAAGCAACCTTTATTTGTCCGGCGAATGAAGTTGCCGGTAGCGTCATCCATCCTTTTGTATGCCTTGTTAAGGCGACGACCGCGTGAGATATACTGTCGTGTAGGGCGTTCTTAATGGTCTTAGTTTGGATGATTACTACAAATTCGTATGTAAGTCCCTGAGATTCCCGAGATACAGAGTATTGGGGGAATCGGGAATCTGAATATAGGGATAGAAGCACCCGTGTATCGTGACTTTCTCAGGGAGCGAGTTGTCTGTCGGGCTGAGTTGAGGATGTTATAAACTTCGTTTAGCGTATGTCACATCTAGTGGACTGGATCTGTATGATCTCGTTAGCTCTTGATTGATAGTCGTCACGAAGTTTGGGCCCACATAGTGCATTTGAAAGAGGTTTAATCTATCGATAAAGGGTAGTTGATTTATGTCCCCGATAAGTGTAAGTGTCTTGGCTTCTGATAATATGGCCGCCATTATGATCGCTCTCAAAATGGTTCACTTCATGAACCTCCACGATAAGTTAGTAGTTAAAGCCTCATCCACGATAAGTTAATCTCGTTAAAGAGTCATGAAAAGAAAAGATTCTTATTTCTTTTTTAAATATGTTACATACATGACAGTTATGTTTAAATATTAAAGTAAGTATACCAATTTATATGAATGTTGTTTCCAGAGTCGTACAAGTAAGCAGGAGCCGAGCACGCCGCCGTGCTCGCCGGAGCGTGAGGCGGCGCCGCGAGACGACCTCGTGTGGGTGTGGGTGCACACGCGCGGACACGACACGCAAGAAAAGGTAAACAAATACTATATTAAATTGTGTTTTTTCCTTGACTTTTAGTGGATTATTTCTCAATTTAAACATGTTTAGGAATTTATAAAGATATAGAGCTACAGGTATATTATATGAAACTATAGGTATCTACGTGTAAATTTTCCCCGCTCCCTGCTTTCCATCGAATTCCAGAGACATTGTGTGTTAATTGTCGGAACTTACGTCGTGCTTTGCATGGTTACCAGAGCGAGGAAATGAAAATATGGAATTGAACCCACAACCGACGCGTTTACAATAGCATACTCAAGCTTCTGCGTTACAGCGGCCTCTATTCATAGCTCACTTAATTTTGCCTTTAAAAAATTTTGACTTTAAAAACAACTTTGTTTTCAGGTTTCGAAATTGACGAAGGTGGAATTCAATTGCTTAAAATTAGTTTTAAGTATTGACAGCTGGGTGGCTGTACTCGACTTTTTCGGTGTCGCAGGCGATGAGCCCGATCGACCCGAACCGACAGTCGATCCTCATGATCAAAGTGAGCTATGTTCATTAATGTTATGCGAGATTAATATATTATAGCTATATACGATTGCTGTGAATTTAAATCCTTTGTAAGAATTGACATATTATAACAATTTTAATGGGCGGTGTTCCGTCATGTATTGCTTTTTACTGGTTTTAAGTTACTCCGCTCTGCGTTTTTGGCCCAACTTTCGCTTAGCTTTCTTTACTTTCCCTTTCGGTGATGAGAGGCAGAGTTCAACGTCGCGCTTTTGCAACTATTCCCCCGAATATACAAATTAACCAAAAACCCATATTTTAACCAACAGGCACTACAAATAAGCCAAGTACTGATACATCGAACACTCTCGAAGCGGGTGCAACTGAAATGGAAATGTCAGTCCGTTCCCTCTCAGTAGTGGTAGTGGGCGCGCGGGGCGACGCGTGCCGCGCGCTGGTGTCGCGCGTGCGCGTGCGCGTGGTGGACGAGGCGCACGCGGGAGGACGGGACGTGCGCGCGACGCTCGGTGCGCTCGCGTTGGCGGACTTGGCGCCGCGAGCCGTGTTGTGGCGGGAACGGTTGCGCATGCGCACCACGCACGCACTCGATGTGCATTATCAGAGGTATAGCGATGAATGCATTAGAACATGACTTATATTCATTTTGATGCCAATAAAAAAAATAAGTATTATTAACTTAAGCTTAAGATCGTTAGTAAATAATTTTAGGTTAAATTAGCTTCTGCAAGAAAATTATGTGACAAAATATTTTTTTATAGATTAAGTGCAACAGATGCGGCTAAAGTCGGCTACGAGACGAGCTTGTCTCTAGAAATGGGTCCTGTTACGTACGTGCACACACGACGCTTTGTACTGGAACTACAAGCTTTTGCACGAGATTTTAGTCTTTTGAGACGCGTTATAGCTCAGGCGAGACAAAAGGTAAGCGTCTGCTATTGTTTGTATATATTACTTTTCAATAATATAAATATATATTACATATAAATTTCGCTCCCGCATTGAACCTTTTATTGATTACTTTTCAAAATGTGTTCCTCTAAAGTTTGTGGAACAATTTGGCAATTACATAAAATAAAGAATAATAAAATAATTTTAGTAAAATGATTTAAAATATATTAGAATTATTAACTAAATATCTAAATTTGATAAGTAATTTCTTCACTTATCAATACGGAAAGTACTCAACTTGGAGTTATGCATAAGTATTGGATATAGATTTAATTACAAGATTAACATAAATATATTTTGGCACCCAGGTAACAAGTCAGTTGCGCGGCTCGTCCCAGCTGCAGCGCATGCGGGTGCGCGTGCGCTGCGAGGCGCCCGTCATCGTGGTGCCGGTATCCGCGCGTAGCCGCGCCGCGCTTGCCGCCGAGCTGCAGCTGCTGCTATTGGACAATTGCTTCCGACGCGCTGGGGACCCAGATACGATTAGCAAGATGGCTGATCATACACGAGGTTCACATCCTTTTCAAATTTTTATCCACTTTAGTTTAATTTAAATTCAATATAAATAAATTATACTTTTACACACACATTAACACGCTTTAACCTGTTAACGGGTTAAATGAGACTCCAGACCCAAAAACATTACAAAACTTAAATCTTACCGTGCAAATTCTCGACAATCACTAGAAGGAGGCATGAAAACTGCTCCAAATATTCGTGATTACAGGGATCTATCATATGACTTATATATAATACTACCATATGACTTGTATATAATGGACACACAAATAATTGGCCTCTTGTTGTTTCTACAGCGGAACGCGAGATCCTAGATGTACGCACAATCAGTATCGAGGGGCTCTCCTTAAGATGCGCGCGCGCTACAAGCGGCCCCCACGGTGAACTTCGCCTGCGATGCCGTGGACAACCACTGCTGCCCTCGCCTGCCAGGCTTACACTGCAATTGGAGAGGAATTGTTGTGATACACATAATGGTTATTATTTATTTTTATAAAAAAAAACAGCTTCACGCTTTTTTCTGCATATCAGGATAAGTTTATACAGTAATAATAATAATTTCGTTCTTAAACGTCGTATTCGTACGTTACACACAGTACCGGAGATGACGGTGCAGGGACGGCTGGCCACGCTGCAGCTGTCATTAGACGCGGCGCAGTACCGCGTCGTACGCGGCGTTCTCGCCCACAATCTGGCGGAACCCTGCACCGAATTACTGGAACCCCCAGTGCTAGCCTCTCCTACACCTGGTGTAGATGCTGCGATATGGATAGCGTGGTCCTTGCAGTTGGACTTGCAGGATGTTTGTGTGGAACTAAGGGGAGCCCGTGGCGCGCCGCCGCTAGCTAATATCAACTTTATCAAGTCGAGATTGCTTATCGAATCGTATTCGGATCAGTCGCAGGATATTGATCTTGTTTCGCAGGTAAACAGGTTTTAGCTATTGTTATAATATGCTTGAGTAATTTTGATGTCGTATTTAAAATTAATATGTGATCTATGAATATAATGCATAACTTATCAATATCTGTAAAGAAACGTACGTTACTATACTAACATTGTATGAATTGTTCTACAACATATTTTTTTAATTGAAGTTTTATTCGCAAACTAACGATAAGTTTTAGTTTGTGCAATAACGCAACAGGTAGCCTGGTCACTGACTCTAAGAAGTATATAACTTAAATATTACAGGAGATTTTAGTAAGTGACACTCGGTACGCCGCTGAACCGGCCAATCGACGAGGCAATGTGTTTAGCCACATTGTGCAGCCCTTGCCTGATCATCGACACAGCGTACAAGCTGAGGTTCATGCCAGGTACTCATTTTACTTGGTTTATGTTAAATTTGTTGTTTTTTGTAAAAAAATATTTAATTACCTTCGCGCTGTATCCCGCATATAGCAGTGTAAACAGAGGGATCACAGTGTTAAGAAACCGCGCACCGCCTAATTTTTAATATATTCCGTGTTGAGTGGTGGAACTAAATGCCGCACTTTGTCTTGTTACCAGAGGGAGGAAAATTAAAATGATTTATTCTATCTAGTAAGAATCAAAGCCACAACTGTTGCGCTTAAGCGAACTTTATAAGTCAGATACTGTGCTACTGCGACTACTGTACGACTGTTGATTCCTTATTGAATCTGTCAGTGGCGACGTGCTATCGTCATTGATTGGTTCAATTAATTGATATAGTATAAAATATATATTTATTTAATTGAGGAAAGTGGACATTGAAATGTGCTCATATGTGCGTAGTAAAATAAAACTGTTATATTGTTAACATATTTTTTTTCATGGCAGGAAAAGACCAGACTCCTCAGCATATACAATTTTGATAAACAACATGCGATTAATGGCCATCTTGGATTGGTGGGAAGCTGCCAGTCAGTTCATTATGCAACCCCCTTTACCACCCACAGACCCTGATTTACTACACTTGTAAGATATATTTTTGCATATTATTCTTTGTTTGTAAATTAATCATTATATTTGTCTCATAGAACATAAAGTTTTTCTTCCATTTAAAGTCATTATTAATTAATAAAATATGATTTTCAGGGAGGATATATCAGTGGACAGCGAGAATGGAGAGTGGGGCGGCGGTTTGGGCGGCAGCAGTAGCGACGGTGAAGGCGAAGGCGGTGCACGAAATGGCAGCGGCCACGTGGAACTTAAGCTGAATATTACCGACTCTCAATTAGTGCTGGTAGAGGATGCTTCACTGTGGGATACTAATGCTGTTATACTTAAGGTATGTTTTTTTTCAGCTTCACGCTGTGCCCACATATAGAAGAGTAGGCAAAGGGAATCTAGTGTAAAGATACCTATGGTTATGATTGTTAATGATTGTTTTTGAACTTTGTTTGTAACAGGTGAGGATTGGAAAATACAAAAATGCTTTGTTTTTTTTTACCTTCCTTCTTATGGTTCACAGAGCAGTGATATCGAATACGTATTTAATTTGTATTATGATGATATTATGTCTTCATAGGTAAAGTGTAAATAACTTGTTCAATTTGCTTGACTGCACTTTTTGACACTCCGTTTCCATTAATTCACTTCCATTTCTCTTTTTCAAGGGGAAATCGAACCTATCGCGTTTACAGTCACATGCTTCTACCCTTGCGCCCCGATTGGTCTAGTTACATACAAAATAAATTAAAATATGTTATTTTCAGAGTACAACAGTAATAACATATCGCGGCGCGGAAGCCGCCCGTCCCGTAGTATGTGAGCTCAGCGAGCTCGAGCTGTTCTCGTGCGTGCTCGGCCTCGAAGAGGAAACGGCACTGTCTATAGTGGAGCCCGCTGCGTTGCACGCCGAGTTACGCGGGGATGGGGTGTTAAGAGTGAGTTGTATAAAATGTTTTTTTATTCTTATACCTATAATTTAATGGCCATTTTCAAATCGTAAACATTTGCTAATTTAATCACATGCACATTTGCGTATAGGTAGAGGTATACATATACGTACAGGTCTACGCATTCATCTCTAAGAAAAGTAAATATGTATTTTATATATTTTTAGTATTTATTACAACAACATATCAACATGCGGCCGTCGCGGCGCAGCGGCACAAGGGTGTGACTGTAACGCGATGGTTGTGGTTCGATCCCCACTTGAGGAAATTAAATATTTATTTATATTTATACTTTCATTTCTTCACTCTGGTGTCGAGGCAAAGAGCGGTGTTGGGTTCCGCCACTTAACACGCGATGCCTCCAAAATTCGGCGGAAAGTGGGGTACAGAGTGTCTTAACACTAGGTTCCCTCTGCCTACCCTCCTGTGTACGGGATACAGTGTGAAGCTGATTTAATTTTAATTCAATTTTTACATACATATACGTGTTTGGTTCATTTATTGCTGTATGTTTGTGCATAGATCGCGATGGGCACCCTCAATTTGCGGCTGTCGTATCACGACATGCGCATGTTTGCGTCCATGCTGCAGTCGCTTCCTGCTCAAGCTAGGGTTGCACTCTCAGGTAATTATGTATATAAATTTTGAATATACATCTTTTTTAAATATAATATTTATAATATTAGATTGTACATTGTGATAGTTTGTTTCCGGTTAGCACGCTGGGCTATATAAACTTTGTTTATTTACTTAATCCCTTGACGTTTCCCAATGTAATGACTTAGACTTTTCCCTTAAAAAGGTAATTTTATGATCCCATATATGATTTCTATAGGTAAATCTGAAGAACAGCCACCAGATGTGCCAGCCAACAGTATACACATGCGCGCCACCCCCGTGGGCGGGTACGGCGTGGGCGTGGGTGTGGCCACGTTACCTCGTTGGTTACGACCCACACCTGTACCTGCTCCACCACCTCCTGATAGACACGAGCATTGGCCGCTACGGGCTGTACAGGTTAGTTATTTGTTTTTATTTCTACGCTGCATTCCGTATATGATTTAGGCAGTAGGAACATAGTTATAGAATACTGCGTTTTCTACGCCCAATTTTCGAGACATGTAGTCACAATGTGGGCTACTAAAGAAAATTAAAAATATGGCGAAACCTTTTATGCTACATTTATCTAAAACATATGTTCATAATTGTATTTCTTTACAAATTACAGTAAAATTGTGATATGACAACACTTTAATTTTTTTTTCTAAAGTAGAATAAAGTTTTATTGGATTATGATTTTTTTTTGTTGTCATTTTAGGTGGAAGCAGAGTGCGTAACGTTGTGTGTAATAGATGACTGCTTGGACTCTGATGTGCCATTACTTGAAGTGTCTTTAAACGACCTAGACTTGGAACAAGTAAGTGAAAATAATCTAATAATAGCTTTAATTTCGCCCAGGTTACCTTTGCTTTCTCTGCTGTGTCCGGAATATAGCGTGAAGCTAAAAAATAAAAGCATGTTGTAGTAGTTATAGTCCAAGCGAGTTCAACTGCATGGCGAAGTAAAAAATATTTTACATTCGTAAATTTATTCATATATTATTACAGGATTTACGCAAAGTGGAAGAATCATTTGAGGATCCTCTGTTAGTATCAACGCCGTCCGGTCCAGCCGGTTCTATGCCCGAGCTGGGTACCACAGGCGATGATAATAAAGGAGAGGGCGAAGGCCGAGGTTCCAATGTAGGCGCTGGCGGAGGGCGACTACGAGCTCAACTTAGTGTCGATTATTATAATAGGATATTGTCTGGGTGGGAACCTGTTATAGAGCCTTGGAGGTAATATTGTTGTTTTGGGTTTTTTTGTGATTTGTGTTTATTTTTAGGGTAGGTAAAAAATCTGCTATTTTAATTGCATTGTATATCACTTCTTATTCAATGTCAGCTAAAAATTAAAGCAAAAAAAAACGTAAATAAATAAACGTAAATAAATATTTCACTTCCTCGAATGGGGATCAAACCCACAACCGTCGCGTTACAGTCAAGCCACGACGGCCTCATTTGTATTTAAAACAATATGTATTATATATCTTATCCTGTACATTTTGCCTTCTAAAGTTAGTGCAATATTAAGCCACAACCTAACACATATAAGTCTTTTTATGTAAAGCGGAGGGTTAAAAGAAATGTTGAGCTTTTCTTATATTTTATATGTTCAATACCACTATACTGGACGGTCGACGAGTCGTCGCCACGCAGAAGATGCTGCTGTGCAGTTTTTATTTATAATATTTTTTACTTTATATATTTTTCTTCTGGAGTAAGCAATGTTCAAAAGTTCAGAAAGTTCAGAAACCCTAACTTCACAGCGGTTACGGCTTGGCGACTGTACTGTACTTATAATACACCACTACATTACTATATAGTGTCAATGGGTGTGCAGGTTCGACGCGGGCTGGGAGTACACGCTATCGAGCGCGCTGTCGCGGTGTCGCGTGGCGCTGGCGGTACGCTCCCGTGATACCCTCGACACCAACGTTACCAGCGCGCTCGTCGACCTCGTGCACCTCGTGCGCAATAATTGGACCGCTGATTACTATGCGCCTCAGGTGCAGTATGTTTTAATATATTCTTGTTATTATGCTGTTTTTATGCATGTCTTGTACTGAAAGGGTAATTGAAGGGAATTGAAGTTGAGCAACTTATATCTTTAGCAGTTTCTCTTTTTGAAATAAACCAGGGAGACAAAAAATACTAACTAATATATTCTAACACATATACTTACTATATTACTAGACGTTGATTATTTCATAAGCACACAGTGTTAAATCAAGATCAAAACTAAAAGAATTCTTAAATGTATTTATATTTTTTCTTTATTTGATGTCTGTATGAATAAAAAATCATTATTATATATACATATACAGACGACGACATCAGAGCAGTCCCCTAAAGGTAGCCCTGCTGGTCATCGACGTCGTTCGCCCTTTGTGCCGTACGCGTTACGTAATCTCACCGGACAACGATTATGGTTCACCACACTCACCACTACCGAGGAAGAGTGAGTATTTTATACTACGTTTTATAACGAGTTATATGTTGATTCACGATAGTGGGATAATTGCTTTTTTTTCTTAATATTGAAATTATTAATTTCACGCAAATATAATTATTTAGCTTCTTTGATGGATTTAAATTATATTGAAAAATCTTATAATTTTTTATGCATTAAAATCTTTCTTTATCTAATAAACTTTTGTTCATGAAGGATTAATTAAAAAAGTAATACGCTCATTATACTTGTATGTAACCACATACATTTTTTATAATAGACATATACAAAACCAGAACATATTAAATTTTATGTTGTATTTCGCGCTAAATTCACTTTCCTGCTAAAGGAAAGTTTTTGATTGATTCCCTGAGAAATCATCTGAAAAGTGTTTTATTATTGGTGGTTATAATTAATACTAACCTTAAATATAACCTAACCCAAAATATCGTCTAGACTACGCGAATCAGGCGAATCAGAATATAGTTCGAGTCCCGACGACTCTTGGGTGATGGTCCGTGC
>JAKRZM010000141.1:354224-435934 GCA_036379175.1 Heliconius cydno galanthus
GTTTCCTTTGCTTATCATGCAGCCTGCCTGTTATATGTATAATGGAAAATGTCTGAAGCTGAAAAAAAGTATCATAAGTTTAAAAATTCATAAATTCATCAAAGCAATTGACAATGAAAATTTTTATATCCAAGAAATTTAAATCCATCACCTTTAACTTAATTCGACGAAGTCAGCCAAAAAAACATATTACCTAAAATATAAAAAACATATTAAATTATATATTATATGTTTTAATACAGTTTGCATAATTAAATAACACTCAAGAACAAATCTTAAAAACAATATTGATAGAACAACTCAACAGTAGTTTGTTATTGTTTACTTTATGATAACGTGATAAGGTGCTATCAGTACTTGACGTTGTTACAATATTTGAGATCGCCGAATATGAGCTGAAAAGAACGGTCTATTCTTACTCCTTAGAAAGTCTTTTATGATACGTTGTGGGTGTGGGTTCAAGTCATCTTTAGCTATCTCGTTTAAACCAAGTATGGCGTTTAGTTTTGCGAAGCGTCACGTAATATTATAGTCTTCTCAAATTTACCCTTTCACCAGGCCTCTTAGGAGATCCTAAGCTAATAGAGTTGGGAGGTCCTCCTTACCTAGTGCCACTTGTACAAAGGGACAAGGTGTACGACTTGGAGGCGTTGTTGAAGCACTTGGGCAGACAGCCCGCGTTACTGGCAGGCGCTGGAGCGGGACCCTGGCCGTATATTGGGGTTAATTGTGAGGTTGGTTACTTTTAGTTTGGTTTTTGATATTAGGGATTGGATTCTAATGGGCAATTACTTTTCTCTCCGTTTTTTTAGGGCGTTAATGATAAATTATGTTACTAACTCTATTTTTCCTTTATTATAAGATTGAGATTTATATATGCAATTGTGCATTGTTGCATCTGATGCATACACTTTCACATATTTATATTTACACATAAATACTTAATTTCATAATTTTACTTCAAACGAAAGAGCCTGTATAAAACCTTGGCTAAATGCATGAAACTTTCCGGTTTAATTCGAAAAAAAAGTAGCAATAATAACAACTCACCAATAAAAAAGGTATAACAAGAATTAACCATTCTCTCATAATACAATAATCATTTCAAATTCCAGGGTATAATAAACCTATTCCTGGACAAAGGTGTGATATCGCAAGGCACGCGTATAGTGTCAGTGTCTCCGGTGGGCGCGGTGAAGGGCAGCAGCGGGTACCTGCAGCAGACGCTACCAAACAATGAGACGAGGACCGCGCTGCTCGGGAACTACCTGCTGTCTGAGGGGAAACCTGGCAAGGTATAGTGCTAGTATATTTTGGTAAAGTTGTTGTAAGTTGGATTTTGTTAATATATCGCATCTTTATAATATAAATGGCTAAACTAGAAAATTGTAAATTGTAATTTAATATTTTTTATAACATATAGAAATATGTTTTGTAGTCAGTGTTTTGAAGCCTGAAGTTGTAGGAATATCGAGTTAGGGCACTTTGAATGAAATAATATTAGAGTTAATATTGCCTTGTTTAGAGATATCTATAATACTATAGTTCTAAATACATTCAACAAACAGTTATAAACTTGTTTATTATGTATACAGTCTGTGATTACACTAGAATAAATTAAAAATGCCTTCCTGTCCCTTTTCAGGTCATCAAAATAGTGGCCAAAGAGAGGATCGGCGAGTCTAATTTCATCACCGCCATCAGAGAGACGCTAAAGAAACACTATGGAGATAAAGTTATTGGTAGTTTATTTTATACTTTTTCTCGCTTAATATTTTTCTATTATAAAAAAGTTATAAGCATCGATTCGACGTGAACAAAGAGATTTTTTGAAAGACCCTTTTTTGCAAAACAAGACAGAGGAAATTATTTTCATTACATAATTTACTAGACTGCACTTTGCCTCTACATCGTAGTGAATAAATGAAGATAATATTTCATATACTCTTAATCGGAATCGTATTCACAGCCTATCGCGTTTATATGCACACGCTTGTTTCCTTGCGCCACGATTGGTCTCTAAAACATTGTGACTAATATTGTATGATATTTCCCACATTCCAGGACTCGGCGGCGCTTTCCTACTAAAAGAGGGTAAAGTGAAGCACCATGTGATGCCGGACTTCTCCAGCAGCGCGCTCTGCAGTGACAGCGACGTCGACGACTGGTTGCACTTCTTTGAAATGAAAGCACCCATTGTGCATCTTGGGACTATGGTTACTGGGGATTTGGTGAGACTTGCTATAAATAAATATGTAGTACGGTCAACGAGTAGTGGCTGGCCGAAGTTAGGTTATCTTAATTTTTTCATTGTCAGCATTGTCTACTCGCGCTCGGGATGTAAATAAACATACCACGACTCGTCAACTGTACTTTAATGGCTTACATACTTTAACAAAGTATGTAGCAGTTTACTTCGGAAGGAAGTTTAACTCAAAATCAGTATTAACTGATTTTGTTTCGTATTTTTTGAATATTATTTAGCTAGAAACTTAGCTCCCTATTCCTACCTTACTATATTGTTAGAAATCGGAAGCGGTTAGGGTTTTTAAAAAAAAACATGACAAAAATACATGCCGTCTATTTGTTTCTAATGGCTTAAGAAACTTAGCTGATTTTTTTCAAAAAGAATAAAATTTACTATCAATTACCATTCCATTATGTTCCAGGACCTAGACCTTCGAGTCCAGCATTTCCACGGCTACAGTGCCCACGGAGACGGAGGCCACTACCACTACGATACCACGCCTGGTGAAGTCCATTATGTGGGATACTTCACGCTCGCGTCATCCGTCATACGTATTGATCCTCCTAAGGAAACACATGGGTTGGGTAGGGACTAATGGGATCAAAATTTATTTGTAAAATAAATCTTGTTTTGTTAATTTATAGTCTTATGAATGCCCCAAATGTTGAAGCTACGGCCGCTCTCACTACGACACCAATACTCACGAGGTCCATTATCTGTTACATATTGAACTTTCAAGAGAAACGCGCTATGGCTTGGCTTGGCTAGGGACCAACGAAGTTGGCAAAAGTTTTGGTTTGCATATGCAGTTGTTAATGCTGACTAATAAGCTACATTATATTATTTATATAAATATATAATAGTAAAACATGATTATATTGACTAAGCCTTAATAACCAAAAAATTTAATAAAATATTTTTACGTACATAGCTTAAATATATCAGAATATTTAAAGACCAATAAAAAACACTGAAACAGGTGAAAATCTATTTATTAAATATTTACACTAAATGAAAATACATGTAAAAAAAACGTATTGACGACTAATGAGGTCTATCCTAGCAGTATACATAAACACTAGAGGCTCAATTCCTAGGATTCATTCTAGACTTGGCTTCTTTTTAACTTAGAAAATGAAATGACCCAGGTTCAATTTACGCGTGATAAAAAAACATACAAAATGCGTTGACGTCGAATACAATAATAATAAGCATATTCAAAAATACCNAAGAGGGTAAAGTGAAGCACCACGTGATGCCGGACTTCTCCAGCAGCGCGCTCTGCAGCGACAGCGACGTCGACGACTGGTTGCACTTCTTTGAAATGAAAGCACCCATTGTGCATCTTGGGACTATGGTTACTGGGGATTTGGTGAGACTTGCTATAAATGAATATGTAGTACGGTCAACGAGTAGTGGCTGGCCGATGTTAGGTTGCGTATTGTCCATTCGCGCTCGGGAAGTAAATAAACATAGGTAAGAAACATCCTACAATAAAATCTGCGCAACCTACAGTTCTCTATAGACAACTTGATGGCAGCCACGACTCTTCAACTTATTGTATTTTAATTGCTTACATACTTTAACAAAGTATGTAGCAGTTTACTTTGGAAGGAAAGTTAGTTAATTTTGAGTTACAAAATCAGTATTAACTGATTTTAGTTTCGAATTTTTAAAATATTATTTAGCTTCCTATTCTTACCTTACTATATTGTTAGAATCAGACACACTGATTTTATAGTCTTCATCACCTCTAAAGTTAATGTCTTAGACGTAATAAGAACGGTTTAAGAAACGTAGCTGGATTTTTTTCAAAAAGAATAAAATTTACTATCCTAATATTCCATTACGTTCCAGGACCTAGACCTTCGAGTCCAGCATTTCCACGGCTACAGTGCCCATGGAGACGGAGGCCACTACCACTACGACACCACGCCTGGTGAAGTCCATTATGTGGGATACTTCACGCTCGCGTCATCCGTCATACGTATTGATCCTCCTAAGGAAACACATGGGTTGGGTAGGGACTGATGGGATCAAAATTTATTTGTAAAATAAATCTTATTTTGTTAATTTATGGTTTTATGAATGCTCTCTTACTACGACACCAATACTCGCGAGGTCCATTATGTGGATTACTTCATACTTGTGTCATCTATTATACATATTGATCTGTTGAGAGAAACGCGCTATGGCTTGGCTTGGCTAGGGACTAACGAAGTTCACAAAATTTTTGGTTTGCATATGCAGTTGTTAATGCTGATTAATAAGCTACACTATATTATTTATATATGAATTAAATATGATTATATTGACTAAGCCTTAATAACCAAAAAATCTTATAAAATATTTTTACTTACATAGCTTAAATATATCAGAATATTTAAAGACCAATAAAAAACACTGAAACAGGTGAAAATCTATTTATTAAATATTTACACTAAATGAAAATACATGTAAAAAAAACGTATTGACGACTAATGAGGTCTATCCTAGCAGTATACATAAACACTAGAGGCTCAATTCCTAGGATTCATTCTAGACTTGGCTTCTTTTTAACTTAGAAAATGAAATGACCCAGGTTCAATTTACGCGTGATAAAAAAACATAAAAAATGCGTTGACGTCGAATACAATAATAATAAGCATATTCAAAAATACCACCACTCGACTATCGGCTAGTCTTAGATCTTTCATACAAAAATAACAATTTCTTTAGAAAATTGATTATAGCCTACAATTAATTAATATACACGTGAAAAATATTACATATATTATCAAAAATGAGCAAAAAAATTTTCCGAAATTTTCTAAGGCGATTTTAAAATACAAAATGTATGACAAGAAGAACCTTATTTATATATAAATTTAAATATTTTATTCGAGTATTGTCTATAACATGTTTGTATCTAAGAGGTAATCTAATAAATAAAAATATGAATATAAATACATTATGAAATTAAGCTAAACTTTATATATTATCATATAAATAATTAAACTTTCAATAAATAATAGAATATAATATAGAGTCGGTCGCGCAATGTTTGTGGGTTCGATGCCCTTTAGAAGGAAAGAATTATTTTCAAGTTGGTATGAAATTAATTGTCTTCAGTAACTAAGATCTGTAAAGAGAATGTGCCTCTTACAATTTGATAGATATTTGTGTAATGCTAAAATTTTATGTATACAAAATATATTTCAACTGTTATCTTAAAAAGATAAAATTATTTTTAAATTATATTGACAAATTTATAATTTTCAAGGCATATAAAAATTTAGCGGAGGTAAATTGTTAACGCGACAGGTAGTAGATTCCCAATCGAAGGAATAAAATATTCAATATTTTAATTCCTCGCTCTGGTAATATGGCAAAGTGCGTCGTTGAGTTCCAATAATCAACACGCAATGCCTCCAGAATTCTGTGTTCTGAGTGTCTTAACTCTAGATCCCCAGGTTCTCTCTGCCTATCTTGCTATGTGCGGATCCAGCGCGTGAAGCTAACTTATTCGAAAGATAGCTATTTTGACAATTATTTGTATGGAGCTATTAAAGCAATAGATGCTTACGATATGACTCATTTCTAAATTTTGGTTTATTATTGATATCCCGATAATTATAGTTTTAATTATGTTTTTCTACCCTTCTATTGTTACGTATATTATTTATGGCAGCTGTCACTAAGACTACACTGAGGTCCGTATTTATAAACCATTCTCAACTCGCCAACGGTATCTCAAGATCGGTCTCAGAGTTGAGAACGCTTTATAAATACGGGCCTTAACATAAGTGTACCTCTTTATTAATTTGTTTTAAATAGTTATACGAGAATAACAAAATAATATTATTAATACTAAATATTAATATATAATACGATTGACGAAGTAGATACTGTTAGAATGCACTTGATTCTTGCGACTTCAATAATACTCAAAGAAAAAAATATAAAATATTTTAGTTAAGGTTGGTTAGGTTAGCTAGGTTAGCTAAAATGAGCGAAAAGTGGAGAATTTTTATCATAAAATATATATTTTTGTTAGACATTATCATGCGATCAGTCTAAGGACTATGAACAGATGTGTGGAGCTACCGTGGCTTTTTAGGAACTCATTCCCTATTGGAAATGTCTCCTATATGGAATATAATGTGATTTTTGCATGATGCATAAGATGTAAATTCAATGATCAAAATATTAAATTACATATATATTTTTTAATTTCGTATAGACTTTAACAATATCATTATTCCCAACAAAAAACTGAAAGTGACACTTATTTTCTTTTTCACCTTTTTCATAGAAGGTTTTAAGTCTTCGGACTGATCGTGAATGCTTTTTTTATGTATAAATTTTGATTTCAATTTAGTATATTTAAAAACGAACGAACTAAGAAATGGAATGACTAAATTTTTTATCACATGAACAAATAAACATTACTTTTTAATTATATAAGTTGTTATTGTTTCATAGTAAATTGGAAGAAATTAGATTAAAAACTATGCTAAATCATAGCATTTGTGTAAAAAAACTAATATTCAATGAATTATGTAAATTAATCAATACATTACTATTAGAAACAAACGATATTTAAATAAAAATATTATACTAGAGAATATTGTTACTCTCATAACATCAATTATTAAAGTAGCATGTGTGATCTAAGAAAAAAATTGACCGAACTCAAAATATCTATTAATTCTGAGTTACTTGAAACTGGCCATAAAGAAGCGATTTTTTAAAAAAATTGTGATGATTTCTCGAAGGAAACTAATTTTTGAGTTGAGTCACTTTGATTTTGAGGGTGTGTAAATTTACTTAGACTACATGACATCAATATTATGAGTTTTAGCAATAAATATATTCCTATATTCAATTACAATAAATATATTTTACCATAGTCTCATTGCACATGTAGACGTCATACAAAAAATAAAGGCAAATAAAGTCGCGGGCTGGGAAGTAAAATTAGGGAAATTGGAAATAAAACAGGAAAATGGGGTAAATAAAAATCGGCAAATAATGGAAAAAAAATCGGGAACAGGTAAACCATAATAGACCTAAGATCTAAAGAAACGTACAGCCCGCACAACATACTGCCTGCAAATCGGACACTCGGCCAGTTGCTTGGAGCAGGCAGTGCAGGCCGCGATATGCCCGCACTCCAGGAGGACGCACTCGAGGGGCGCCGCCATGCAGATTTTACAGCTTTCCTCAAAAGGCAGGTTGTCTATCTCTGAAATGTGATAATGGAATAATCAATTTAAATATTAAAATATTATTTATACAAATAAAGGTACTGCTTGAAAAGTAGTCTGCTCTGAAGAGCCAGTAAATACTTAAGAGTCACTCTCCAATATCAATGTTATATAACTTATAGTTAGCCCGTCATAACATCTCTGAAAGTCACCTTTACTTGGCATAGTATTAATATTGAAAATAAATAATTATATTACCTCAAAAAGGTGAGGATCATATGTACATGTATGTAGTGTAAAAGAAAACTAGACGGAAAGAAGAGAGTTCTTCTTTATGGCACATACGCGCCACAGGCCATTCTGTAGAAAAATCTCTAGATCTTCAAAAAAAAAATCTGTAGATCCTCAACAGGGCCATTCTGTAGAAAAATATAGAGTAAAAATCACTATTTCACCTATATGCCACATACAGGAACAACAAATGTTTTCTGAACATTTCTTCAAAAAGATCCTAAAAATTATTTATAGTTATCTTCAGGGCGGCCACGACTCATCAACAGTATTGTAAGTCATCTACCCAACTTCATACTTGGTGTGGGACCTCCAAAAAAACAGTACATTCTTAAAAAAATATTTAATACACAAAGTCACCCACCATCTCTATACTTCTCGTGATCCCTCCAGAGAGCTCTCGCTCGCTCCAGCAAGTCAGCCCTTTCTAAGCAGCCGCGATACTCCACTCTGTTGCGGGCGAGCAGTTCCTTCAGCTGCTTCACGCTGAGACGCTCTAGTTCGGAGAGACGACGGAGCTGCTGGAGGGATACGCTGGCGTCCGGGTCTAGAGGTAGGGCACCTGTAAATTAAAAAAATATATAAAGGGTCTACAAGATCTCCAAAAGGAAAATAGGCCAAATCATTGTAACATAAATATAATTATCAATAAAGGCAGTCATTGTGGCAGTAATTTGATTCTCAGTATGTTATATTGTTATATCGGCAGTGCTCCCTTCACTCAATACATGTCTCGAATGGGATCGAGGTTACATATGGACATAAAAAATATATACATTGTATACTAACGTGAGCGTGCCCCCGTCGTATTACTGGGGGCGGTAGGCGACGATGGGGCAGACGCGTGCATGAGGGGTTCGTCTTGCAAGCTTGTAGTGTCCACAGTGTCAGCGGTGTCAGCTGTGTCTGCCGTGGCCGCTGTGGCACGGGACGCACTACGAAGCTCTAGTTCTGATGCAGCGCGTTGAGGCGTAGCGCCAGGGCTTAGACGGCGTTCAGCTGCACGTAGGAGTACATCTGAATCTATAGAAATATTAATATAGATTAAACATAGTGAGACGTAATTGTACAAATTAATATATTATATTTCTATAAGTCATCATCTTCAATGATCCAAGTATAATTTTCAGTTTGAGGGAATCATTATATTTATCTAATAGAAAAATGTGTAGAGAAAAATATATACAAAAAGAGACCCATAATTTCCACTGACCATTGGGCAAAGGATCAGCAGGTCTTGTGATAAACTCCCAGCCAGTGTCATCCAGATCCTCAATCTCGAAGCAATCAGTAGTGTCAACATGTACACTGTCCCCATTACCCTCGCTGCTCTCATGGCTCTGTGCTTGAGCTGTGTTTTCTGTTGCTGACACTCTGATATCGCGTTCTCCACCTAGAAATTATGACATAAACAAATAAAATATAGGAAAAAAGAACCAAAAACGTTTTACATACAAAAAAAAATCATAAAAAAAGATTAACTATTTGGCTATTCTTGATACTACTCAATTCAGTTGTTTGAATGATGTAATAATCTGAAGTTGAACTTTTGGAATATACTACGAAATATTTAGTATACTTATCTAGAAATACAAGAAAGTGATGTCACTATGCATTTTATACCAAAAAAAAATGTTTTGATATTAGGTTTATTTATTTATTTAATTTTTAGATTTATATTATTTTCAATTTTACTTTTGTTATGGTACTATCTACCTGGTGTTGGAGTAAATCGTCTGTCAGGAATGTTATTTATATCCGGCGCAGGTCCGTTGGTAGGCGAGTGAGCATGAGATGAGTTGAAACAATTACCTGAAATAATTAAAAAAATATATATATTATATACTAAATGGGTTTTAGAACCACTTTTTGGAACTGTCAGTATTGTTAGTTCTATAAGTTACTGTAGAAGGGCTCAAAAAGCAACTTTGCTGATATGATATACACAGATAAAAAACTGAGTTTAAGAATACTAACTATTATCATGACAATAATTCAATGAACATTTTTAAATATGGGTTATTGGACTAAACTACTGTTACAATTTGCATGCAGAATATAATGTTACAGGTCAACACTTGTGGTGCACAGTCACAAAGTGTGACTGTAAGCACGACAGGTTGTGGGTTTCTCAAAACACACCAAAACATCTATATAACAAATTAAAAAAAAAGTTACTATTTACTTCTATTACTAGGCGGAGTGGGATGAGCAGGGTTACGTAGATCAAATGCAGAATTGATAAAATCATTAATATTATTGGTGAATCCCTTGAGCGAGCTGAAAGGGCTGGCGCCGGCGCGTGAGCCACGCCGTCTGTACGATGTACTATTTACATGTGAAACACATAATGTGACTAGTTCTTCTTTTTCTGAAAAAAAAAATTGTTCATATTAGAATCTTTTGGAATATTATTCGTAAATACATAATTACTTGTGTCTAGATTGTAAAGGTAATTTAATTTCGGTAGAAGATTATTTTAATGTTTTGGATTCCAATACCATCTTTCAAGACAACCAGAATGTGGGAATAAACATAATTGAAATATAATCATCCAACAAGTGGAGATAGAAGTCACAACTATCAGCACTCAGGAGTACTTTCGAGCAATATTACATAATATATTGTATTAGATTTACGACTTTATTATTGTCTTATCAGTTTTAATTACTTCTTTTTAAAGATAAATAAGGGGATTTTTAGATTATGAGTCAATTTAATTTTATATTCAATCAATGATAATAATGAGTGCTTCAATTACTATATACATTATCATAAAAGATATAAAAAAATATTTAGTGCAGTGTAAAGTTGTTTTTTTTATGCTATTCCATAGGCAGAGGGAATCTAGTGTTAAGGCACTTTGTCATTTGCATCTGGATCTATTTTTGAAACATAGCATGTTGAGTGGCAGAACTCAACGCCGCGGTTTGTTTTGACAAGCTTTACTAAAGTATTTAGGTATAGGTAATTTTTTTAATCATTGCCCAATTGAGAAACAAATCCACCACTATTGTGTATAGTATACACAAAGGGGTATGCAATTTTATTGTACTACTTAGCCTCAATATATTTATATTATTAGTTCTATTTGTTGCAACTTTGTTTGTATGGACTTTATGATGTGAACGAGCAAATTCCACTCTTTCCATTCTCATAGGAATTTAGAGAAATTGTTCATTAGTGCACCCTGACACTTCCTAATTTTCCACATATTATATTACAACATTCTAAGTCTAGTAGCATCGTCCATCAGTTACAGAAGACTTTTATGTTTATATTTTTATACCTTTATTGAAATAATAGAAAAAGTATTTTAATATGACAATTAAGCAAAATGCTAAGTGTGTTTTATTGAACATAATTTTGTTTTAATTAATAATTCCTTTTAACTTTAATTATTCATTAAAGTAAGGTAAATTAAATTACAAAAATAGAATATCATTATCTTTTTTTATATTTGTAATACATAATATATGTGTTATATAATTTCAATATTTTATGTTAATGTTTGTGATGCAATATCTTAAGATGAACATTGTATAATATTTTTCTTAACTTTACATTTTATCCCACATAAGACAGTATAGGCAGATGGAACCTTTAACCTATTGTTAAGACAGAGTGTCTTCCACATAGCTTCTAATGTTTTGTAGTATTATTAAAGCACTCCTTATGCTCCTTTACAGAGTGATAAAATAATTTAAAAAAAGCTAATAAAAATTATTAAAAGTTATTAACATTTACTAAATAATAATGATATATTTAATTTCATTTATGTAACAACACTACAAAATAGTAATAATAAGTTTTATGCATGGTTTTGTCATAAAATTAGAATAATTGGAAACTAATCAATACTTAAACAAAATCTATGACATTCATATTAATTAGAAAAACAACATATGTAATCAGTATGCATGCATTTAAATAAAACTGCTTATTCATTCAAAGATAGTTCTAGAACTTATTTTCAATTTAATCAGAGATTTTACTTGTTTTATAGGATACTTACCAACACAACCTCTGGTGGAGATGTTCTGGCGTTGTAAGAAACATTGGAGGTCACGGACTTTCAAGTGGCTTATTGTTTGTCTGACCAAAGGTCTAGTCGAGAGGACCCTGCAAGGAACACACATAGTGCCTCCTCCTCGACGAAGGCACCCGCTGCAATAGTACCTCTCGCATTCAGAACAAGCCCGTTTCCTCTTAAACACACTAAACTGAACCGCACAACTCTCGCACGGCATCTTTAAGCAATTATTTTCTCGTTCTACCATCAGATGTTATATTCCACCACTTTTAATTTCAGAAGTCATTTTTGCACACATTACGCTTGTATAATCATTGTTCATTTATTTTAATATTTTAATCGTTTAACAATTTACTTTGTAATTTAACACATTGGATGTTATAAAGAGTTATTCTGTGTAAAAAAACCAAAACATCACACAAATCACAACTGCCATAATGAAAAACAACGTTTCGTAAAATGTTCACACTTCACAGTAGGGATTCCCGATGATCCCGGGATTTTTGATGAACATCGATGTTAGCAGTTAAAATATCGATGTTTTAACATCGATGTTGCATTTAATAAAACATCGTAACATTGATTTCAGCAGGGACACATAATCGATATTTAATTGCGTACAAGTGCTTTCAAAATTATTATTTTTACAGTCGATTGACAAAAAATATTGGGAAATATAATATGTTTTTACGCTTAATATTTGAAATTTATAATAACTCTTGTTGTTATAAAATATCATGTTATATTGTAGTAGTTAGGGTTCCATATCTTTTAAGGAAAAAAGGAAACCCTTATAAGATCACTTTGTTGTCCGTCCGTCTGTCAGGAGCCTTTATCACAAAAACGCTCGGAGATATCGAGTTGATATTCAAACCATATACTTAGATCTACGGTCCCATGATTTCCTGAAAAAAATGTATGTCTATATATACTTGAAACGATATGGCCGTTTATATTGCAAAAATCGTGTATAAATTCAAATTCAAAATATTCTTTATTCAAATAAACTATTATAACCACTTTTGAATTATTCCACGTAAGTATTTCAGTTACACTATAAAGGGAATCAAAATTAATAAGATACTTTCGGTTAATCTAGAATTATGAAATTTGGCAGCTAGCATCTACTAATTCAGAATAAAAATAAGTAATAAAAAATTATAGCCTTAAAAGAGAAGTGAAGTATCAGATGAAAGAGCTCTGTCTAAGCTAAGCTTGAATTTCATAAAAAGCTCGAGACCTCCAATCGTCGTATGGAATCCTCGGTAAGCTAGGCCGACTTCCGCTTGTCCGGTTTTTTTATTTATTGATGACGATATTTTTGTTGATGTTTTTCTTTCAATTTTTATCGAAAATTGATGCTTTAGCTCCGATGTTGACATCTATGTCAACATCGATGTTTTTCTACCATCGGGCATCCCTAGTTCACAGATTAAAATGCAATTATAGGAATAATATGAACCATAGATTATATATAAATGATATTAGAAGGATTTACATAATATATCTCTGTGGAGTACATCTTATGGACTTACTATTAATCCTAGTAAGTCCCAGTTAAGTATTATAGGCAGCACTAAGCAATTAAAAAAACTTGACGGTATAAAACTTCCTTCAGTACAGCTTAATGATGTCGATTTAAGTGTTAATGCGTCTATAAGGAACCCTGAGATTATTTTAGACAACTCGCTATCTTGGTCAGCGCAGATAGCGGAGGTCAGTCGAAAATTATTTGTTTTTAGTATTAGATCCCTCCCTGAAACGATATAAACATTTCCTACCAGTTAAAACCAAAACTAAAATTATAAAAACTAATATTAATTAACTGTATAAAGAATTTATCTTTTCTATTGATCGGCAGAGGGCGTTGTCAGAAAGAAGTCCAAATAATGATGTGTTTGAACATCGTTACAATTTATCATAAAATATTAGATATAGAATAATTCAACATTTGGAGAGGTCCAGCTTTAAAAAAAGATGTAACATTTTGTTCTCATAAAAACTGTCGACTTAAAAAATGTTGCTAGAGGATGTTGTAGTTTTTACCTCAAATTTGTCTATTTTTTAAAACTAAGGTCAACTACTTTATCTATTTGAATAATAAAATAATTTATGATTTTTATAAGTCTTTCTTGTGTACGACTTATAAAAATCAAACGAATTCAATATTCGTGCGTTGCAAGTTGCAGTATTTTGCGGTATAAGTATGTCAAACTGCTGAGTAATGTTCTATTATTTGTTTTTCAATAATCCTTTTAATTTGTATCTATTATATACTTAACTAAAAATTTAATTTATAAGAAATAAGTGGCGCTTCTGGCATTCTGTCATAATATTACCATCTCAACCATATCTTTTGCTTATTTTGTTGTAAAAAAAGTAAATTTTAGATTGCGTCTTAAGCATAAAAAATGAAAGAAAACGTACATATTTATAAAAATTGTTTAAAAGTTCTGTTTTCTGTTCTATTATACAAAATACTACTTAGATTTTTAACTCTGCACTCGTTGCCGTATTTTATCTCTTTATTAGTAATAAATAATAAAAATGATATATGCCACTCGCTGAGGACAGGATTCGAACCTGCGCGGGTAGAACCCATTGGATTTCAAGTCCAACTCCTTAACCACTCGGACACCTCAGCTGTGTCATTTCAGGTCAATTTATTGCCATGTTATATACTTTTTTTATATGTGAAATTAGCGAAGTGATTGGCGCACAATTGGTACGCTCGGGATGAACTAAGAACAGAATAGAACATTGCTTTTTAAATATAATTTCCGAATTACAACTTTATATAATTATATTAAACGTTTTAAAAAAAGGAAAATCAACGTTTACTATCATTTACTATAGACAATTAGACATATCATGCATATGATGAAAAATATATATTTTAATATAAAGATAAATAGTTTTTATCGTAGAATACTCCAATTTCTGGCAATACAGGTTCAAAGATAAAAATAAGACATTGTGTTAGATAGTCTAATGTATGCAAGAAATGCATAAAGGCGCATAAAAGGTGTTAAAAGAAATCAAAACAAAAGAAAGGAAATAAAAATATAATTTCGTTACTATTTATTTATTGAACAGCTAGACACAATCCAAATCATTAAAATACTTATAATAATCTTTAAATAGTACAAATCAAAACACTTGTATAAATATATAATTATCAATTTGTTAGTTCTACTATGAATATTTTATTTATAGTAATATATACAGCTGAGGTGTCCGAGTGGTTAAGGAGTTGGACTTGAAATCCAATGGGTTCTACCCGCGCAGGTTCGAATCCTGTCCTCAGCGATATTTTTTTATTACGTTGTAAACCTGTTATTACAAACCTTAAAAGATGTTGTTTTTAGTTTTTTTTATTTAGATTTTTAAAAAGCAATTAACGTGAACTAAATCTAGTTTATTTAAATGACATTACAGTTTTTGTGATTGTTTTTTATTATATTTCATATGAACTCAAGATTGTATAAATTAAATATATAGTAATATTTAATATTTTATTTCGATCAGGGGAAGACCTCGGTTGACCTTCGAGAACATAGTATCGATGATCCTAGAAGACAATTACGTAAAAAACATTTAAAGAACCTTCCAGAGTGTATGAATGTGTATCCGTCTTGTTGCAGGGAGAGGAATTTCTATCTGGTTGTATGTTTAAGGGGTCCATATTTTTAACTTCACGCTGTATCCCGCAAATAGAAGGGTAGACAGAGGGAGCCTAGTGTTAAGATACTCCACTCCACATCAAGCACAGAACTCCACTCCACATCAAGCACAGAATTAGTTCTGGAGGCATTGCTTGATGAGTGGCAGAACCCAACGCCACGCAATGATTGGAATATCTCTCTTACAACCGAGATTTCAATATTTTTTTTTTATAAATTCAATAAAAAATATATATATTTTTAAAATTATGTATTTGTTTAAGATTATTTTTTTCGTATCATGTTAGGTATACGGGATAGTCTTTATTCTTCAATTTCGTCCCTCACTTTTTTTAAAATTTATATTGGTTTGAGCCTGAAGCCTATTAGGTAATATATCAAAACAAGTTCCTTTATACTCTAGAAAGGTCGTCACAAAAATATTTATTATTATTATAAGGAAAAAAATGAATTTTCTCAAGCATTCGGCGGGTTGTTGAAGCAAATGTTTCTTTGAAGTGGTGATTCACGCCTCAATCAGTTCTAAGAAGCGGTCGGGATGCTGCTCCTGGGTCAGGGTTCGCTATACACTAACATGAAAATATTTAAAAAAGTTAACACTTTTAAAATGTTATTCCAACTTAGAAAAAAGATAATCCTAAAATGTATATAAAAATTAAAGTAACGGTGGAATTGTCAGCACCACTTTAAATGAAACCACAGTTTTAACTACTCTATAAAAGCCTAATATAATTCGTAAAAAAAATAGTTCCCAAAAATGAAAAAGTTATTTTTTCAAACAAAATAAATAATAAAATTATCGTTTTAAAATAAAACGCCATTTGTAAAGTATAACATAGGCACGCACACACTTACCTGTCAAATCGGAAACGTCGCACACGTATGTGCGCGTCACACGAAATACAGGTATGGATAAAAAATTTCTTAGGTGTGGGTTTGAAATATATTACCCTATATGCAGTTTCAATAAAAGAAGCGCTGCCTCTTCCACCCTGTATATTTATTAATTATATATATATATTTTTTAAATTAAATATTTCCTTTTTAGGATAGAAACTTTTTAACTAAACAGTCGACTTTTTTAGTCGACATGATTGCAAACTAAATTTCTTCTTTTTCTGTATTTTTCCGTGTTTTTTCTTATATTTCAAAAAAACGTTACAGGATGCTGAGGACACCTAGTGTTAAGACACTTCTCTCTTGCGCTCTTCTTTAGAGACAGTGAGTGGCGGTACTCAACGTCGCACTTGGTGTTGTAATCTGTTACTTCGCTGTGGCGAAGAAAGGAAAATAATTTTCCTTGAGTAGGATTCGCTTCTTTAAATGTCGCGTTTATGGTCAAAAAATCAACCTAGAAAATATATACAATAATAATATTATTATTTTAAACCTGTCAGCCCTACGCAAACCGCGGAGAGTACAGTTAGTTTAGAAATTTTTTATAAAAATACTACTACTACTTATATAAAAGCGCCTTACAAAAATTATTCAATGTTTTTATAAAGTAACTAAACTTACAAATAGGTATACAAAATTTTACGAACAGCGTTTTTGCTGGCGCTAACGAACTGTTTACTTAACTTCTTGTTACCTTTAAAAACAAAAACTAGAAGAAATTCTCGCATTTTTGTGTAAAAAAATATATAAAAAATAATTGGTGCAGCTTCACAGCGACTGACTGTAAGTGCGATGGTTGTGAGTTCGATTTCCACTCGGGGAATAATATATTTTTATTTATACTACCCGCTTTGGTTCAATAATTTGGGCGGTGCGTGGGATTCGGAGTATCTTAACTCTAGGTTTCCTCTGTCTACTTTAATATATAGTAAATCTATATACCTACGGGATAAAGCGTAAAGCTAAAATAAAATCATTCTTTTTTGTTTAAATAAATCAAATAAAAGTAAATTATAAGTCCATTTTTAAGAAAGTCCAAATGAATGTTAGTACCTATAATTATAATATATCAATTTTATTGTGCCAAGTAAGTATTCTATTTATAAATAAGTTATAAATTTATAGCTTAAAACACTAAAATGATACGATTACTACGCTTATTATGGGGAAGCCCCTAATAATAATAGTTAAGCAATTATTTGTATGAAAATTGAGCCTTTGTGTACAGTGAGAAAAATAATTATCTATATAAAAAAATATTATTATTTTGTTGTATTATTGTACTCCGAATATAGCAAGATAAGAAGAGCGAATCTAGTGTTAAGATTCTCCGTTTTGAGACATTGGAGTGGGTATCGAACCCACATCCGTCGTGTTTACAGTCATACTCTTGTGCCCCTGCGCCACGACGGCCTGTTATTATTTTAATTATACGAGTACAAAACAGTTTTCTTAAAATATAGTATAACAATAAAAGAGGAAAGAAAGAAAATATACTTACATTCGTACAAATGTGTAAATAAGGCGTTTAAGGGAATGATGTTACTTAGAAACCACTGGAGTTTAAGCTCATATAAATTATTGCGAATAATTATAGATTTATAGCTTCAATCCATTTGGTGCAGCTGATTTGATAGAGACAGGACCTGGAAGTCTTCAATGATTAGGTACTATAACAATGATACAGATATAATTTCTCCTGTTATTCTCATTACATTACATTTTTTTCCGAAGTAGCTGTAAATGTGAGTGCGACGTTTCGATTCCCACTTGAGATAAAAAATACTTTCATTTCCTCGCGCTGGAGCACTGCATAGCGGTGCATTGGGTCCAGCACTCAACAGGCTATGTCTCGAAAATATAGCGATGTCTATGTCAAAAAAAATACCATCCTGCACAGACAGACAAATAAATATCGCATCAATAGGTACCATTTTTATATATATATATCTAAAAAATTTTTTTTTGTCAATCGCTTACCTTACGCGATATAAATGTGCTTACTAGCTCTGTGACATTTGACTCCTAGTTCGCAAACACTGTGTCAGCGATGACCGCATAAATTAAAATAGGCACTAAAAGTATTGTGCAATATGTATTTTTCCAGTAATATATTAGAAATTGTATACATATTTAATAGCTTTTTTGTGATTTTGTAATAAATTATAAAAAAATCCAGCTTCATACTTACCCTAAGGAAAACTATTGTTAAGACACTCCGTTCTCTATTTTTCGCTAAATTTTCAAGACGCGAATGGTTGAGTGTTGCAATCAATCTGTCTTGTTATAAGTAAAATATAAAATTGTTCATTCCCCCGATTGGGAATCGAACATGCAACCGCTTTGTTTAAAGACGAAAAAGCCCTCGTGATTAATTATACATATTTTTATTATATTTAATTGTATAAAGCTTTGTTTTGCACTCACAGATATCCTCCAGTTATTTCCATTTGAGAACGCGAGTGAAAAATAAATTGGAAATAAAATAAACATAAAATATTAATAAAATTAACACTAACATTTTGTAATACAACATTTTAACTATTTCTCTAAACAACAATGAAATTATTAAACTTTGTCTTCTGTTTTCAGAAACATCAGGTAGTAGACTAGATTAGACTAGATTGTAAACGCGACGGCTGTGGATTCGAATTTCGCCAGGGGAAATTAATTATATTCATTTCCTCGCTCTGCTGATAAGACAAATCCTCGTCTGCTATGTTAATGTGCATGCATAGTGGAGATACCAGGACAATTGAGGGCAGTCGTGGCGCAGTGGCACTAAGCGTGCAGTTCGTGGATTCAATTCTCACTCGAGGTTATAAAATATATATAATTCATTTGCCCGGTCCGGTAACCAGCGCGGAGTTAAGTTCCGCCACTCAAAACGCAATGCCTCCAGAATTCGACGGAAAGTGAGGAGCGCAAGTGTTTTAATGGGAACGAAGTATCTTAATACTAGGTCCCCAGGTTCCCTCTGCGTAGACAAGGTAACGTATAGTTAGATAATAGGTTGCTGAAATATATAACAGCTAAGTTTAGGAGAGGATACTTACTCGCTATGTAAAGCTGTAGGCAGTTTACCTTTTGTTATAGAACTTTAGAGCTTTGAACGAATTCTTTGAAGTTACTTGAGAGAAAGAGAAATTTCTTGAGAAATTTTCAGTTAATTCTCAAACGTCTTATAAATATTTTGCTTCCACAAATTATTATTTTACAAAAATGTTGGGATAATATTTCTCAAAATATGTAGTTTAAATTTAATATAAGCTATGATTCTTTTAAATTTTCAAATTCTTTTAAATTCTTTTTCCGCCGCTCAACACGCAATGCCTCCTGACTTCGGCGTAAAGTGAATGAGGTATCTTAACACTAGGTGCCCTTTGCCTACCCTGCTGTATGAGGGATACAGAGTGAAGCTGATTTATTTATTTAAATTCCAAGAAAACTCGATATTTGTAACAAAAATACATTGAAATTAGGGTATTTATTCTATTAAATCATTATTATATTACATATATTTTCATTTCCACGATTATGTTGGCAAAAATATAACCCAAAGTATAAAAATTATACAAAAAATAAATAAAAAGAATTCGAATCATAATAATTTATGGATTTTAACAAAACTGGAGTAGGTAAGTGACGTCACCGCATACGTATGTAAGTATCTCGCAAGTTTTCATTGTTCTTGACCGATAGCGTTCATGCGTCAGTACCAATGGAATTTATTGATACATTATATTAATTAATAAATTTTAAATTTTATATATTACCTGGCTTGGTCCGTGTGGTCGATTGGAAATAACTTAAGGTCGTGTATGACACGTGCCTTAATATAAGTTTTTTTTTTCAGCAGAGTGAGCCTAGTGTTAAGACACTTCGTTTTCGGAGGGATCCACAAGTAATAGCGTTTACACTCTCACACTTGAATAATTTTGAATAATTTTGACTGTAGGAACGGTGGTTTACATTGAAGCGATTAATTTGATGCAATATAACCTTCCTCTATAAATGGATAATCTTACACAAAAAAAAAACTCAATTGGAACTAATAATTCTTGAGTATGACGTCCTTATATGCTCCTTCTGAAATGAGAAAGGATAGAAGGAAATGATATACCATTAGTTTTTCTGTATTGCCCCACATAATACGGAAAAAGAAAAACATAACCCAATTTGGTGATAAACTAAGAAACAATGAAAATATATTAAATATATATTTTTTAAAAACTTTGTCTCTTAAGCAGCAGCTTAAAGCTTACGCAGCAGTCTAAAATAACATTTTCCCTAATATAACAGCTTTACGTTTAAATCATCCGTTTTCCAAATTCCACCCTAATTAGAGATTCTTCTACGTCATCGTCATTGTTGTCATTCAACACACTACTCAACACACAGAAATCAGCAGAAAGTGCGGAACGGAAGGTTCTCAATGGGAACAGAGTGTTTTAAAACTAGGTTCCCAGGTTCTCTCCGCGTATCCTGATTTGTGCGGGATAAAACGTGAAGCTAAAAAAAAATTAATTTTTAAAAGATTGTATTTGCCTAGGCCAAGATCAATAGTCAGTGGTCAGCGTCAACGACCTGCTGAGTCAGCTACCGCCAGTCACGCCACCGCGTACGGTATCTGCAGACAAATATAATAATTGCATATCTTTTTGTACTAATTTTAATAAATCTATGAGTTATCTTTTTTTTTTAGAAAAAGTTTATAATCTGAACGAAGCGGGATTCGAATCCGCCCGTCTTGGGAACAGTCCGTTCAATTTTTAGTACGTTTGCTAAAAAAGTATTTTTCTTCACTAAATGTGGAGTAACACTTTAGAAATTTAAAAATTCTATGAGTTATTTTAACATATAAATATAGGAATTGTAAATTAAACTTTATTTGGCAAAGTCGGTCAAACATAATTGGATTTGTTATCACCGTTATACCTTCAGATTTTTTCCTGTATAAGGAAGTGTAATGCAGAGGGAACCCAGTGTTCAAAACTGAGTGTTGAGTGGAAGAACTCAACGCTGCGCTTTGTCTTCTAGAGCGAAAAAAGGAAAATTATTCAAATCATCTTTCGACTGATCAGTGGAAATCGAACCCACAGTAGACGTTAGGCGCTACCCCGCTGTGCTACGACGGCTTCAGTAATAAATTTCGCTGGGTTGTGATATAAGACACCGCAGAGTAAGCGATATTATAGCACGTGCGTTAAATTGAACAATATATAAGTACATACATATATATATTCTCTCCAAATGAAAGCGGCAGAACTAAAAAAAATTAATTTTCATAATAAAATTAGGATTTAAAATATAAATAATATACCAGTAGTGGTGCAGGGACATAAATAAATGTGTAAATGTAAATGCGACTGAAATAAAATATTTAAATTTATATTTCCATTTCTTCCCTCTGGTGTCAAGGCAAAGAGCGACGTTGAGTTCTGCCACTCGACGCACAATGCTTCCAGAATTCGGCGGAAAATGGGGAACGGAGTGTCTTAACACTAGGTTCCCTCTGCCTACCCTGTGAAGCTGTCTTTAAATAAATAATTAAATTTTCATTATTATCTACAGTAAAACAAGAAATAAAATACAATTCACATATATTCTACGTATAACCAATCGATATACATATTTATAAATTGGTATTTGCGACCCGCGCCCGCCCAGGCGTATCTCAACGCACCGCTCGACGCCTTTTCACCCATGAAATAACCTTCGTCGCCTCACCTTATCTATTTCTATATATAACATATAAATATGGTAAACTGATGAGGATTTATCTAGATGAATGACTGGTTGGTCACCGTGTACTTGATACTTATAATTTTTTAGGAAAATATATATTTTTTTAAATTGGAGTGTAGACACCAGTACATTCCGGTTCCTATTTTAAAAAATTGGGCTAAAAAATTGGGCGATGCGCGAGGAATATAGTGTTTTAACACTAGGAGTCCTCTGTATTCTCTGTCATTTAAACGACTCAACTTAAAACTGAGTGACAATTTAGAATAAATATTATAAAATTATTTTCTTTAATATAAATATGTCTATTTTAGGGTGGAAAAAGTTCATCCAGCCGTCTCCCCCTTCGTCAAGTGATTCGAGCGTGAAATTAATCTCTAAAGCGTTTAGAGGCAAGTTGACCGTCAAAATTATTACCTGATGAGATTTGTAAGCTCTAGGCTATATGCGATATGATTTAGGTAGGAAGGAATATTCGTGGTGTATCTAGAAATTTAATATTATATGTGTACAGATATGTGCTTCATCATCATCATCATCAGCCTGTCCTCGGCCACTGCTGGATATAGGCCTCTCCAATAGCACGCAACTGAGCTCGATGTGTGCTTAATTGTAGATTTATTTATTTTTCTTGTTTTTAACTTCACTCTGTATCGCGCACATAGCAAGGATAGCAAGGTAGGCAGAGGGAACCTAGGAACCGAAAAGTACTGTATAATATACCTATTTGGGGAATCCCGCAAAATGGGATAAATATATAGATTAATTATCTATACTCCTATAGCACTCTTCCTCCTGCTCCTCCTATGCACTAATATCAGGAACTACTAGTCGAATTGAAAAATCCCCTTCCCAGATAGCCCATTTGTTAAAGAAGGATAAATGCTATTTACATACCGGAAAGACTTACTTCGACCACTTTTTATCTGCTATTTATTTTCATTTGACCACGCGAAGTCGCAGGAAAAATATAGTTTAAAATACGCATGTTAGGCTATAGATGATCGCGGAAGTCATTGCAACTTCAAATTACAGCATAATAGTGGCTTAATCGAATAAAATATAAGTTTCATGAATATATAAGTGCGACCTTTGGCTTGTTGCGAGCTTTATATTACGACGAATTCTTTAAACTCATCTATTAGACTTTCGTAACGGCGACCGAGACCCAAATAAAATTATTACTCATAGTATATTATGTTTTATGATACCGTCGAGGCACTCGTGATTGGTTGTAAAATTTAATTTAAAGGAATGCTTATGTTTTAGCTTCACTCTTTACTCGCTATATGGAGGGTAGGCTGAGGGAACCTAATATTAAAACACTCCGTTTCCCTACATCTACTAATCTACATCTCCCATTTTCCCAGATATTGCGTGATGAGTGGTGAAAATCAGAATAGCTCAGGTTAACAGAAACGGGGCTTTAAGTAGGTATAGGTAGGCCTCTATTCATATCTTAAAACTATTGATTCGATTTTGATAAGAAATGGGTCTTTTACTAATTTAGAATATACTTAATTTAAAACAAAAAAGACCTCGATATAATTTTCAGTTTTTAGGAATTTAATGAGCCAACAAATAAATATACGCTTAAAAAATTTAACACACTTACTTGGAAGCTTAAATGGATAATCACAAATATTATCCAATTCCAATTTCCAACTAAACTGATAACCCTCTTTTTTTGAAGTCAGTTAAAAATACCTTATCAATCCGCCTGCTAGGTGTCGACGCTAAACCCCAGCATATATCGTTACGTTCCGCGTAACTAATACAGATGACATCTCCGACCGCACAGCCAGCATCCTGTTACAAAACAAACGGGCTCATCTCACATGCCTCTAGCGCACGAGGCATTTACTTGTGTACTTGAGGAATTAAATATATTTTTCATATATAATTGAGGAATGCCATGGCATGGGCGAAAACTTGGAAATGAATAGACTTTCAATGTTAAATCCTAAGTACAACGTGACTGACTATAGACTCATTAGCTTCAATTTCTAATTAGGACTAAAACCCGTAATTTCTTATTTTTTTCTCTGTAAATGAGAGAAAATATGCCTTTTACCTGTATTCTATAAATAATGCTGGTGGTCATTAAGGAAATAGTAGCTATAATGGTAGCTGGATAGTCCAGCCATCATTAGCCGGAGTGATTGCTCTCTCAGTCCTGCTATAAACCTGTCCAATCAATTAATTGGTGTAATAAGTCATATGGTACCGTCGTGCTGTTGTAGTGTCAGAACAAGTTTGTTCCTGATGGTAGTAGATTCTGATCGCGAGGGACAGATGTTGTTGTTATGACAGATGATGCTTGGTTTATCCGATATTTTAGTTTTAATGGGACTATTTAAAAGTCTAGGTATCTGTGACCACGATTTGCTGTTAATGCTACAATAGTAAAGGTATACTAATGGATACCTACCTGCCGATATGGGTACCTTCAAAAAGCGCGTCTATCTCCACCTCAAAGACCGGCAACGCACCTGTAGCTCCTCTGGTGCTGCACGGGGTCATAGGCGGCGGTGATCATCATCAGGTGACCCGAACGCTCGTTTGCCTTGTACTTTTTCCATAAAAAAAAATATCTTTACTAATCTTTAAAAAGCCGAAGATTTTGTTTCAACGCAATGATCTCAGGAAGTATCGGCTCGAATAGAAAAAAAAAATTAATTATGTTTGATAGTCCCTTTATCGAGGAAAGCTAAGGCGGTAATACTCGTATATAAGCCAGTAGTTCTACCCTAACTACCTATATCACGTTAATCATTTCTATAAAGCCTACGAAACCTGCGGTCCGAATTACCCTATACACTCATAATGTGTCCATGTGTCATAGCTGTATAATAGCTACTTGCGGGCATAGGGGGGGCATAGGGGGGTTCTCCGCATACATGCTCTCCGGGGATCATGAAGCTTATTACGTGACCCTCCTCTAGAATCACGAAACAAATAGCACGGCAGGAACCTGGGAAACTTGTGTTAGGATAGTTCGTTCCATTAAGACACTTCCGTTCCTCAGTTTCCGCTGAATTAGCAGGGCATTGCTTGTTGAGTGGCGGAACTCAACACCGCGCTTTGCTTCGTTACCAGAGCGAGAAAAGTAAAATATTAAACATTTGCCACGACTGACCTCAAAGTTTATTAGAAACAGAAATAAGTTACTTTCGTTAGTCCCTTAGTTTCATCCCACAAAATATATTTTCATTCTTTTTTCTTTAAAACAACACATTGTGTATCTACTGACAGAACTAGCACGGTCCGAGTAACGTATTGGATATTTTTTCAATTTATTCCAGCCCAGTTTTAAAAAGCTGACCTCACTGTATTTGTTTCTAAAAAAACTTCTCGGCCTTATTTGGCACGTTCATTCAAAGAAGGCACAGATTCCTTTGGGAAGAGATTTTTTAAATTCGAAATTCATGAATATGAGCAAAGTTAGCACAATAGTTGAATTTTTTTTAGTAAACTCGTTTGTAGCAGTATATTATTAAAAAAATATATCAGAAATAGTATAGTTTTGTGTGGATATACTACTTTTTGTTAAAAAATTCTCTATACCACTATATATGCTTTAGGGGCTTAAAATTTGTTAATATTTACACATTTAGTATTTATGAAAATAATATTTGAGTAAGCATAAGGACTTTAAACAACATTTCAACGCATTATCCCGCACGTAGAAGGAGAAGGTAGAGAGAACCTGGGAACCTAGTGTTAAGATACTCCGTTCTTTACTTTCCGCCGAATTATGGAGACATTGTGCTTTGAGTGGCAGAATTCAACATCGGACTTTATCTCGTTACAAAAATAAGAAAATCAAAGTATTTCCTCGAATGGGAATCGACCTCACAATCGGTCGCGCTTACAGTGGCACACCACGCCGGCCTCAAAAATGCAATTTACATATATTTACAATTTGTGACTACTATTCAAAGAAAGATAGAAAAATCTGTTTCCTAGCAACCTCACTGGTATTTCAGCACCGTCTAGCCGTATTGATATCTATAATTTTTCTCAGAAATCGATTATTACTGCAAATATTCTTCAAGGAAAACATATAAACCTATAATAAATAATACTTGTGTAATGTATGGTAAGTATGTTTAGACGAACATATAGGTTTTTTTTATAAGTGCAGAAATTACAGGTAAGTTCTTGTTTTTCTATATAAATTAGTATAAGTAGTGTAGTAAAGTAATGTAGATAAGTATGTAGATTGGCTGGTAATTTGTCTATCTAGTATAAAAATATATTTTTAATTCTTACAGTCTGAGATTAGCGCGTTCCAGCAAACAAATATTTTTTTTATTTTATTTTTTAAATATTTTTTGTGACTACTAAAATTAATTGCTGTATGAGGTAAGAAGAGAGAACATACTCATAGTAAACATTAAGAGACCCAAGTGTCTCTGTTTGTTTTGATGCATTTTACGAAGGGAAACCAAGGCCAAGGACATATTAGGTACCTTGGTAGTTTTTAAGAGGCCGTCGTGGCGCATGGACACAAACGTGTGACTCTAAACGCGATGGTTTCGAGTTTGATTTTCGCTTGAGGGAATTAAATATTAAATATAAGATTTTTTTATATCTAAATTTAAAAGCTTTTTTTAATGTCTGATACATTTTACCCATTACTTTTCCATTTTAGTTGTTTTTTATACATTCAACGGCCTTATTTATTTACTTACAGGTATATAACAGACTTATAAAAATTTCTTTAAAAGTTAGAAAAAATAGCTTACATTCAAATATTTTATGTACATTCAACACTTTTCACATTGTATTATTTTACCTATTACTTTTTAACTAATAGCATATTTATTTAATGACTAAACAATTTTATCCAAAAGCAATTTCTATAAAAGACATTTAGTAAAAAAAACAACTAAACATTTTTTCTCATACATACATACAGACATACAAAATAAATACAAAAATTAATTAGAAATTAGGTAAGTGTCGATGACCTGGCGATGATCGCAAATCACCGCAGAATGCAGGTCGCTGCATGGAAGGCCGTTAACGCGCGCGCAGCGAAGCCAGCTCCGTACAGCGTAGTACCGAGGTCCGAGACCGAAGAGACACTCGCGCCCCGGCTCCCAACGCGGTCGCACGCTATGGCAACACCTTGAGCCTGTATACGTTATATATTATATAGAAATACGTGATCACGCCACACGTGTCAGCCACACGCCACACGCCACAGGCCACGGTCGAGACACAGTGTCAAGCCATAACGTGCTGTTTTGTCAAAGTTGTTATTCGTGTTTGTTAAGGTAAGTTTAATTCATTTTATAATTTACCTACCCATCCAGGTTTTTATTAAGATTTTTTTATTTTTATGTTTGTTTTAGCGATTTTTTATTGATTTTTTTTTTGTGTCGTGCAAGTGTGTTGGTATAAAAAGTTTGGAATTATTAGTGAATCAATCGGTGGTATCATTTGTATACATATAAAGGTTCCCCCTAAAAATAAATATATATTTTTAAAAGTCCTGACATTTTTTGTATATTGTACTTCCATTTTCTGTATAGAACAGTTGTATATAATATTTAATTATGAATGAAGCTGTCGGCATTGTTGTCATAGTGGACTCGTTGCCGTCGTCTCCAATGACAGGTTAGTTCTGCAAATCGATGAAAATGACACTAGAATCTTATTTCTTGGAATATTTTAATCGAAAAATATGCGTATACATATTTTTTTAGATATGATTGAATATTACATAGATTTTATTATTATATTGTCAAATTATTAGTAAAAAAACATCTAGATTGTAATGTTAAGAGTTGGTAGTGGCTTGATACATACTAATATGCATATAATAACTAAATAATATTATGTTAAAGATATATACGTTATTCGTCGTAATTGAAAATATATTTATTTTAGATATTTCATAAATAAATATTACTTATTTTTCATATTTTTTTCATTAATAAAAGAACAGCTTCACACTTTTTCAAACCCAGCAGTGTAGGCAGAAGGAACCTAGTGTTAATATACTCCACTCCCCATGCATACTTCGTCTACCAGAGCATTGAAATGAAAATAATTTCAAAGTACTCATTCCCACGTGTGGGTACCAAACCCACTACCATGCGATGCTGTTCCACTGCGACACAATCCACTTAGCATTCTTGTATAATGTGGGATAGGAAATGAAACTCTTAAAATTCCAGTGTCCTTTAATTTTTGGTCCATTATGAATATTGCGTACTGAGACCAAGTGATGAAGTGTCGATGTCGATGGAAGCAGGTTTAATTTCTAATTGAGGTATTCGGGCGGAGAGTGAGTAACGTAGAGTTTGGACATGAGGTTCAGTCTACTTCGCTGTATGTGGGATACAGCGTAAAACTGAGAAAAAAAGTGAGAATAATATAATTTTCCATTACATTGTAGATAAGGCTGCGCCGGCGCATCAATATGAATTCTAATAAGTGACGTAATGATCTTTGACCGCTAGAGACGAAAATAATGTGATATTGACTTTAAAGTATTTGCTATATCGTTTTTTTGCGATTATTTATATATAGCTTTTTTTNGAAAATGACACTAGAATCTTATTTCTTGGAATATTTTATTTGAAAAATATGCGTATACATATTTTTTTAGATATGATTGAATATTACATAGATTTTATTATTATATTGTCAAAGTAAAAAAACATCTAGATTGTAATGTTAAGAGTTGGTAGTGGCTTGATACATACTAATATGCATATAATAACTAAATAATATTATGTTAAAGATATATACGTTATTCGTCGTAATTGAAAATATATTTATTTTAGATATTTCATAAATAAATATTACTTATTTTTCATATTTTTTTCATTAATAAAAGAACAGCTTCACACTTTTTCAAACCCAGCAGTGTAGGCAGAAGGAACCTAGTGTTAATATACTCCACTCCCCATGCATACTTCGTCTACCAGAGCATTGAAATGAAAATAATTTCAAAGTACTCATTCCCACGTGTGGGTACCAAACCCACTACCATGCGATGCTGTTCCACTGCGACACAATCCACTTAGCATTCTTGTATAATGTGGGATAGGAAATGAAACTCTTAAAATTCCAGTGTCCTTTAATTTTTGGTCCACTATGAATATTGCGTTCTGAGACCAAGTGATGAAGTGTCGATGTCGATGGAAGCAGGTTTAATTTCTAATTGAGGTATTCGGGCGGTAAGTAAGTAACGTAGAGTTTGGACATAAGGTTCTCTCAGTCTACTATGCTATATGTGGGATACAGCGTAAATCTGAGAAAAAAGTGAGAATAATATAATTTTCCATTACATTGTAGATAAGGCTGCGCCGGCGCATCAATATGAATTCTAATAAGTGACGTAATGATCTTTGACCGCTAGAGACGAAAATAATGTGATATTGACTTTAAAGTATTTGCTATATCGTTTTTTTGCGATTATTTATATATAGCTTTTTTTGGAATTTGCGAGGCAGTCAATTTTTACTTATAAAAAAAGGTAAATAATAATTAGTTAATTTTCAAAATTGCAGCTTGGTGTCTTAACAGTAGATTCCTTTGCCTGATATATGCAGGATACAGCGTGAAGCTTAAAAAAATTTTTCTAATTTCCCGAAATTTTAGTACCGAACAGAATTCAAATCCAAGAACGTTATGTATAGTCTGGATTTAAGCACGACTAACTTCAACTACAATGTCAGCAATTTATATTATAAGTAGCTTTTATCTGCGACTTCACCCATGTGGTCAGATCAGCTCTGGTAACGAGGCAAATAATCCAGGATTCGGCGGAAACTAGGAACCGAAGCGTGGACTGAGTGTTTTAACACTAGGTTTCCAGGTTCCCTCTCTGCCTAACCTTGCTATGTACTGTATCCTGTACAGCATGAAGGTAAAGAACAAAAAAAAACAAATGGTTAAATTTAGTGATATAGCTAAACGATTTTTTAATCAATTCAGTGACAATATCATTAAGGAACATTTTATATAAGGCAAAATTTATTATATGTATTCACTGAGTCATCATCAGACATTACGGTAAAATTTTAAACTATTAATCCTAATTTCCTTGAATTTTGTTATTATTAAACCTCCGGCCGTTGTTTGTACCTATTATGCTTTAAAGGAAGTTAAATAGACTTAATTTGACACTACTGTAATACAACACTGTAATACACATGTGATATTAATTGTTTACGAGGCTGATGGTTATGGGTTCGGTTCCTATTGAAGGGGATGAAATATTTTAAATTCGTCGTTCTGGTAACGAGCATTTAAACTTGAATGAAGTTTCGATAATTTAGCGGAAAATGAGCCAAGCCCAGTTATGCCAGCTTTATACTTTTTAAGATTTATTGTCTAAAGATTAAAGTTAATTATTATAAAATATATTTAAAATTATAATATAAAATTTATATTTCGTTAAAAAAAATAAAAGGTTACTTTTTTAGTCATCAATGTGACTCAAGTTTTTGCATTTATCGAAAAATATAATATTAAGAACTTCCTGTAAGACCACGGATTGAGATACATCTACAATATTTGAAGCTTCCGTTACTGAGCGACTGACAGACAACGCACAGGCCAAACTCCTGGACTTACAACCTATATGACATTTCACACATAAGTAGGTTAGGGGGTGCCCTTCACTCCTTAACCATTTATATAACTTAAATTAGGAAGTGTCCTGCTCTCCTCAATCATGTATAGTGCCTACTAAGACAGGATTCCTTGATATTCTTACGGAATGAAGAAAAAATTAGATATTCCATCTTCTTACAGCTTAAGCAAGCCGCAGCTAAAAGTTAGTCAATTTATAAACCGACTTGTTTCCAAGAATAACTAGTCTGTTGGACGTTACGCAGAATGTCTATATATAGCAATACCAGCCCCCCTAGACCCCGTGACGTTGAACACCAAGTAAGGAAGGATGCAACCATTATTGTATGGTAATAACACTTATAAATATGCATCAAATATATTTACGCTATCAAGGCGCATTTGAAAGTGGCTGGTTTAACGCGATGGCTGTAGGTTCTATTCCAACTCGTGGAAATATTTATAAAAATTAAGCAGCTTCAATCTTCTTTCCGCATAGCAGAATAAGAAGAGAGGACATTCTGACAAATTTACATGACATTGCATATTTAGCGACGAAACTTAACGCCACGGTTCCTCTACTACAACGTAGAGACGAAAATAAATTAAATGTATCTTCAATTAAATAATCTTTCCTTCGAGTGGGGATCGAACTCACAACAATCGTAGTTACACTCAAATAGTTACAGCGACAAGTGAAAAAAATAGTGTTTTACCACTACTTTTCGTGTATATAGATGGATGAGAATAAAAAAAATGCATTATATGTTTGTTTCCCAGCACAACGGCTAGGAACAATCACAGCTAGGTAGATTCCTTCGCTGCCGTCTTTGTGAGGATTTCCTAATTAATTCCACTCTATATTTGTGTATCCTGCGTGGTCATGTAGCGAATACTTCAAGATTTAATCTTTTACATTTGTAATATTTTAAAGTAGGTACTATTTTAATATAATATGGTAAATATATTTTTTTATATTTTTCCTTTTCATATTGTTTGAACATTTGTGAATCATGATAAAAAGGCTGACTGTAAACGCAATTGTTGTAGGTTCGATTTCCATTCGGCGAAATAATTTATTTTAAATTCCTCGCTCTGGTTACGAGGCAAAGCGCGGCGTTTAGTTACGCTACTCTACTCGAAATGCTTTAAGAATTCAACGTTAAAGTGGGAACGTAGTCTTAGCAATCTTAGCCCATGTTATTAATATTATGCTGGTATAGAAACATAGCCTATAAATTAACCTTACATTTTATGTGTAGGTTCGATATTTTTTGTTTGTTTCTTTTATTATAATTTCCAGTATGTTAAAAAATATCAAAAGTAATCATCGTAGATGAAGAATTTATTGATTATATCATAAAACTCATTAGAGATTCGTTCATATCATATTTATATTCTTAGTATTTCTAAATAAATAATGATTGCTGTTATTATTGTTGTCTCCAATAACTTTATATAATGTATATAATCTAAGTTATTGAAGATACCTTTGCAACTATGTTTTAAATGTTGATATGACATTACGCTAGATAAATTCTTAACTTTAATTTGACATCAAACTAAACTCAAACAAAAATCCCGTGAATGATATCGAACCTACTATCTTACAACCAGATACTTCACTGCGCCTAAAGTGTCAAAGACTTATATAATTAAAGCATATTTTGACGGGTCTCGAAGTGCACTCGCGGAATAGCAAGGTACTTGCGTAAGGTAATTGTTTGAGCGCACTTTGAATGGCGAGCGACGTCTGTATAGGCTAGGAACTGACTGTGGTTATTGTCATTTATTTGTTATATATTGATTGGACTAAATATATTTTTAAAGCTTCGATCTTTATCTATAAATAAGTAAATGATATATGAATCATCTACAATTATTTAACTCCGATTGAAAATCTAAACTATTACGATTATGTCAGATAATCTTATTATTTCTTTATTATTTTAAATTAAATATAACAGATTTCTCTAGCAAAGAAAAATTATTTAAGAAATTTCACATATAAAAATCGAATTAGTCATTTATCAACCGTCCCCCGGGCTATGTGATGCACGACAGCCGCGTTGCGGATGTCGCAAGCGGCGCTTGTCCACTGCCGGCGGAATTGGAATTAGACTACGCTACCCGACGCCCATAGCAACGCGTAAGAATTCACTACTTTGCATATGTGTACCTACGAGTATGTGGCGGAATAAATCGGACTTCTTACTATATATATACAAATTCAAAGAATTTACTTAAAGCTACACTTGGCAATTTTTTTAAGCTTCGCTGTATTTAGAATATTGCAGGGCAGGCAGAGGAAACCTGGGAACCTAGTGTTAAGACAGCCCGTTTTAAATTATCCGCGGAATTCTAGAGGCATTGCGTGTTATCATTCGTTATTAGAGCGAGGATATGAAAATATTGAATATTTAATTATCTTGAGTGGGACTCGAACCCACAAACTGCAGCGGTCTGCACCGGCCACGGTTGTCGTCCATTGACTGGGTGGTCCGTGTCCATCTCCGAAATTATACAATCAAAAAATTTACACTGAATAATTAAACTAACTAACTAACCAAATTTGTTCAAAGCTAAGGTACAGGCCCCCTTGAAAAGATGCGCCCATGTGGGAAACATCCCTATAATTTTCTGAACACTATAATTTTATTTTTATTACTTTTAATATAGTTACTTTAGCTTTATTAAGAAATTAAATTTTAATTTTAAATTGAATTGAATTCATTGTTCTTTTAACTTTGTCTATCAATAAATAACCACGGCCACGTAAAAAAAATTACGGGCACCGACTAGCTTAGTTTCACCCTAAAACCTTTTAAAACATAACTTTTTTTAATCTACTGAANTGTTTACAGTCATTTGTAAATAAATTTAAATAAAATAGAACAGATTTATCTAACAAAGAAAGATTATTTAAGAAATTTCACATAATAAAATCGAATTAGTTATTTATCAACCGTCCCCTGGGCTATGCGATGCACGACAGCCGCGTTGCGGATGTCGCAAGCGGCGCTTGTCCACTGCCGGCGGAATTGGAATTAGACTACGCTACCCGACGCCCATAGCAACGCGTAAGAATTCACTACTTTGCATATGTGTACCTACGAGTATGTGGCGGAATAAATCGGACTTCTTACTATATATATACAAATTCAAAGAATTTACTTAAAGCTACACTTGGCAACTTTTTTAAGCTTCGCTGTATTTTTGCTGTATTATCATTCGTTATTAGAGCGAGGATATGAAAATATTGAATATTTAATTATCTTGAGTGGGACTCGAACCCACAATCTCCAGCGGTCTGCACCGGCCACGGTTGTCGACCATTGACTGGGTGGTCCGTGTCCATCTCCGAAATTATACAATCAAAAAATTTACACTGAATAATTAAACTAACTAACTAACTAAATTTGTTCAAAGCTAAGGTACAGGCCCCCTTGAAAAGATGCGCCCATGTGGGAAACATCCCTATAATTTTCTGAACACTATAATTTTATTTTTATTACTTTTAACATAGTTACTTTAGCTTCATTAAGAAATTTAATTTTAATTTTAAATTGAATTGAATTCATTGTTCTTTTAAGTTTGTCTATCAATAGGCCACGTAAAAAAAATTACGGGCACCGACTATCTTAGTTTCATCCTAAAATCTACTAAAACATAACTTTTTTAATCTACTAAAAACATGACATTTATAATTTTCTTTAACATGCATAATATGAATATTGCATCGGTCATTGACTCGAAATTGCCAAATTGTACACGTCTAAGCAAAAGTACTGTTACGTTGTTAAATAAAAGTAGACAGAATACTTATTATGTAGATGACTATCAAATTGTAGTGTCACCTGTGGCTCAGTGGCGCTGGGTACACTCAGGTGGTACTAGATTGGATTTTTGTTTCAGCTAAATATATTCGGCACAGAAAATTTATTAATTTTAAATCATCTGAACAAAGAAAATAAAAGTGCAGAATAATAATAAAAGTTATTAATATTTGTCTGTCTATATATATTTATCTCCTAATATTACTAACGTCATGTTGTATGCATTTTTGTTATAGTTTAGAAGATAAAAAGTATTCATTACAATTTAGATGCTTTCATGTAATTTTGTTATACATATATGTCAACATTATCATTATATTATTAACTACTTTTCACTTGCGGCTTCGTTCGTGTCTTCAAATAGAAATAAATAAATTACATCGAAACGATTAATGTAATGAAACATAACCTATCTATCCACCATAAAGGTATATATATATATATACCTTTTTCAATATGAGCCAGTAGTTTCTGAGATTAGGGTACTCAACCAAACAAACTGTTCAGCTATACAATATTAGTATAGAAGTCTTAATTCATACATCCATCTAATACTGAAAACATTAGTGAAAGTGGTCTAGCGGCGTTGCACAACATCTGATGCCCGGTGCGCTCGCATTTGGCAACGCGACAATTACATTATAATCTCGCCACGCCGAGATCTGACGATACCCTTGTTCCAGCTTCATTTTGTGTTTGAAACGACCAAAACTTCACTTGAAATTTGAATTGGCAAATGCTTGTTACTAAAGTTTTTTTTTTGGTAAATTTCATACATTTTCCATGTTTGCTGTGTTAGAAAATGGATTTGAATCTGCGATTCTTGGAAACCGTTTAAGTGGCATGGGATCGAATTCCACTGCGTTCATATTTTTCCAATTACTATTTTTTTAATTACAAAAGCTGCCTCCCTCTCTCTCTCTCGTAACATTTGTAGCAAGGTCTGGAGTCCTCTGCCTACCCTCCTACATGTCCAACATCCTTGTTGGACCTAGTGTTTTACACTCCGTTCCACATCCCGCCTAAATTTCAAAGAAGTTTCGTATTAATTATTGTAAGGCACCACATAGTCTAATTAAGTAAAAAAACAACAATAATTTTAAAAATGCTAATACAGTATGTGTGGGATAGTGACGAACAGCTGATTACCCACCACGCTTATTAATGACGACGTCTAAATATAGCTCTTTTGCTTTACTCAATTTTGACGTTTATATTGTAAAAAATAGAGTTCAGATTTAAACAGCAAGTTGGTAGCGAATCGTGAAGTTCTCCACTTTCCTTGGGAGCGTGACGTGAATGAGTAATTTTCGGCTTTGTATGCGCGTGCGCAAGACAGACGCACATGCGTTAATACAAATACAGTGTTAAAAGTCATACATAAATAATTAGAGAAGTTACATTTTGATTCTTTTGTAAGCCTACGGTTGGGTGGTTGTGTTGGTTTCTTATATTTTTATGTAGTAAATATTTGCATACTTATATCTTGTCGAAGTCACAAATATAAGATTAGGATTTAAGATTATCTTATTATTTTTATGAGTTAGATATATTTTCAATTTTTGTTACAAAAAAAAACACAATACATACAGTATAATTTTCATTTATTTAATATCCTATAGTATTATATTGTTGAAAAAATAAATGTGCTTATTGTTAATTGCCAAAAGAAAACCAAAACCGCAGAGTATCTCGTTTTCGCACTCAACTAATAAACCACAAACAGTTGTTGTGGATTTTCCCATTTATTAGTATGTAAATGTTTTATATTAGTTAGATGACAAATATGTAAATTATTAGGCATTCCATATGGTACACAAGACATACGTAAGTTGATGGTAATCGAAATACTTCTTATTTTTCTGCTCTGGCAAGAAAAAGAAAATGGAGTATCTGAACACTGGGTTTTCTATCCCCTTGATTTCAATTCCTTCCTATTTATAACAACGTGAAAGAGAAATACGTTAAACAACATGATGAGACACAGATCGCCTAAATAAAGAAAACTTGAAGCGATCATTCGAGACAGGCGACCTTAAGGCCGGCCCTGGCTCGCGTCAACCGCGCCGGTCATTGAACATATTGTATTTTTGTAAATGTTAAAACCAATTATAATCATTTCCCTTTTGAGTGATTCTATTAATATAAGAGACATCATTGTGATTCACTTGGCTGTCTGTGTAAGTGTGGTAGTTGTGAGTTCAATCCCCATTTGGTCAATATAAGATACTTATATAAATTACAAACACATACTTATATAAATTACATATACATATAATACCAGTATATTCTATATAACATTTAGATCACCATAAACATATTATGTATATAAGGCTGTGAGGTGGTCTGGTCAGGTCTGGTGCAGCCGCATAGTGTCTGATTGTAAACGCGACGGATGGTCTGGTCTCGGTCTTAAAAATTGGGCAGTGAGGGAGAATGGAGTGTTTCAGCAGTACGAGAAGGAGATTATCTTTTTACTGTATTTAAAACATATCTGTTGGCCTGTTGTATCTATATTATTAATTTTAATCAGTTCTCGTAGTTACCCAGCGTGCCAGTCAGTCAGTCAGCTCTTATATATTAGAACTAACATAACAAGGAAATTATGTATTATAACATAATATATATTTATATATTATTAGTCATAACGAGGTCTGAACAGGAGCTAGGAGCCACGGTCAAGGTGTTATGTTACTCCTTTGTATATGTGCATACGAAAGTTCGCTTAGTTGAAAGCTCTAATCTCAGGAACTACTACTGGTTCCAATAATAATTATTAATCGTTTCACTTCTGTACCTACAGTGGGTCATATATTATGTCATATTTAACTTTTTTATATTTGACCATAAGCGCGAAGCTGCGGGTTAATTGCGGGATTGCGGGATTCAAGATAATGTAAACTACATAAAGCTAGAATTATAGTGCATTAAAAATCTTTGAAGGTTTTTAGTAATGGAATATTAATGTAACAATGTAAAGTTCTGATGATGATACTATGTCGTGATGTAATTCTATTTATCATAGTGATTCAGTGGAGTTTTAATAATGCAAATTAGAAATATTTTTTTGATTCTTTCTCCTGTTAGGAAAGGACGACGGGACGGCTTGTTCTTAAATGTCTTTGAGAACACAGTATCGAAGGAACCCTGGAAGGAATGTAAGAAGATGTTGATGACAGTGGACGACGCGAAAGAGGTACGAGGAGACCGTTTCGTTTGGTGCTCCGTTCTCTCTGGCTCCTCCGTTAGGAATACTGCGTACAGCTCTAAGAAAACGAACCCACTACCCCATCTCAGCAAAAATTGCCACTATATAATGTAAACAAATGATAAGGAAACTTACAGCCACGCGCATCTGCACCGGTCGGCCTTACGTGCGACCGTGAAAGACCATCGGTAGGCACGTCGCGCCGGTCTACCATCACATGATATATTTGTATTATATACTTATACTAGCGGACCCGGACGCGGCTACGTCTGCTTGAAATATAAGAATATAATTTCTATAGAAATATAATTTCAATCTAGATGAAATGCTAAAAGTGACTATTATATTTATTTTCATAAGGATGAATATCAAAATGACGCGGTAACGAACGCGGTCGCGTAGCGACGACGGTTGTTATTAACATGGCAGAATAAATTGCATGTCAAATTAGAAAGTATTTTAATTTATTAGTATATATGTGTAATGTAATATTATATAGCCTATAGCACTTCTGAAGAATGCAGCTTTCATACAAAACAAAAACAAAGTAAATCGATCCAGTAGATCCAGAGATCTTAGCGTTCAAACAAACAAACAAACAAACAAACAAACAAACTCTTCCGCTTTATTATATTAGTATAGATATTTATACATATTCCTTATTGTTTAAAAAAATAAAATAAAAAGGTTACAACATACGTGAAAAAATAACAATAAATTGATCGTTTAGTGTCTAATTATAGTTTCGACGTACGTTTGGACGACGTTTTGTTATTTTATGATTTTACTTTCCGCGGAGTGATTTTGAGTTGAATGGTTGTGGGTTCGACTACTCGGGAGAATTAAATATTTCTTAATTTTTATTCTTCGATCTGGTGACGAGTGGGTTCCGTCACTCAACACACAATGCCTCTAGAATTAGTCGGAAAATGGGTAACGGAATTTTCAGGTTTCTTGGTTCCCTACTATATGCGGAACAGAGTGTAACTATATGCAAAAATTTGTAAAATATATTGTTTAAGAAAAGAAAAGACTAATAATAAATTTGATGAATTTATTAACACTATTCAGCTTTTGCATACAAAAAATTTACACCTCTCCTATAACTTCTATTCATAAAAGAATTAGTTACCTCCAAAATGCACTATAGGACAAACATACATACACCTACATATTATGTATACATATATATACAAAAATACCGTACCGTCAAGATGTTTGCACAAACCCTTAGGATTATTATGTGTACTGTTCGCTTGACGTCCGCCGTCCGTTAGACACGTGAGTCACGGCGGTGAGTCACCGTGACACCGTTGCCATAGCCTGTATGTAGTCTCTTACAAATGTAGCTATATAGCTAAGATTAATAATAATTTAAGCTTAATTTTTACTTATTTACTAATATTATCATGCTTAAGAGTTTCTTTGGTTGAGCGTGCTTATCTCAGGAAGTACCAGTTCGAATTAAGAAAAGCCTTTTATGTTAGATAGTTTATTTATTGAGGAACGATATAAGGCTGTGATATTAAATCACATTAATCGCTTCGATGCTATTTCCATTGGTAGCTGTGGTCAAACGGTCAAGCCGTTAGTGTCACGTGTCAAGGAAGAAGGTCTTCTTCACGAGGAAGAAGTCGTAGTCTAAGAGTTCTTTGATATAAGTATTATGCCAAAAATATATTATTGGTGTTTTACTTATAATGCTCTTTGGATTTTGGTCGTCCATGCCATTGTCTTTTTATAAATTCTTCTTATTAAAATATTTGTGATGTATTATCTCATAAAAAAATCATGGGATGTGCAGATAAATTAGGGAATATACTGTTAAGACACTTGATTTCCTCTCAATTTTTAATAAAAATAATTTAAATATAATGATTACTCCGGGGATCGAATCCATGACCATTGCGGCTACAGCCAGACAACTACTTCCAGTTCCACACAACATATATGTACATATATAGCGTAATATACAAGTACACAAGCTTCCTCACCGCGAGCGGCGGAGCGTATAGACCTTCTGTCTGTAACCAATCGATTGTCAAAACAACGTGTCATTAACTGACTATTATTTGTATGGTGACCCCGTTTTAAGTGCTCTAGTGACTCATATGTAGCAATATTATGCTATATGTTATAAATGAAATTTATTTATTATATTAATTAATCTTCTTTTTTTATTGGGGGTAGGCTTTCGTTCTTCCATCCCCTTAGAGACATTCCATGTGGACTGGCAAAACTGTTGCCTGTCACTGTCTGGACAAACTGGGGAAATGTCTATATTTAGAATATAAGCAATCTCGCGAAAAGAAATCCACTGACAATGGCAAAAAGCTAACACTTTAATCTAAATTTCTTTTATAGAACAGTCAAAAATATTTGTCGTTTTCTATTTACAACAAGAAAAAATACATAAAGATTACCAAGCTTAGTTTTCCAAAAAATCTAAAGACAAAAAGCTGTTACGGAAAACTAGAACACTATGAGATTTAGATTTGACTTACAAATATCATTTCTAGTTCTTTAGAAAGTATTTGAGAGCAGTAACTATTGTAGATATAAAAAATGTACCGTTTACTCTAAGTAGGCTGTATAGGTTAGTTTTTTGTACCTTTGAAGCTTTTTAAAAAATAATTTAGTACATAGATATGACCTGAATGCCTAGATATTGTTTGTAGTTCAAGGTGCGGACGAGACCAATCCATTTTTTTGTTACTAAGCCGAGATTATTTTATGTGTGTTTCCTTTTTGGAACGGAGTGCCTTAACGTTCCCTCTGCTTACCGTACTGTGTGCGGGATTCAGCGTGAAGCTTAACGCATCTACCGCGAATAGAGATAGGGAGAGATCTAGGGTTGTGACACTCTAAATTTAACCCATTTGTTATAATTGTATTATCGTGATACTTTTCAGCTATACGTAGATTAGGTGACTATACAGTATTAATGTACCTTCGAACTTGGTCTGATGATGGAGCCAGGGCTTGAATAGCGGAAGTTCAAAGACATTACTAGTAAATAGTATTTCCTAGAGTTTCAAATCGGACAATGTATGAATGAAAACGGCATCTCAAGATCGATCTCATGCAAAATGTAATCTGTCTAATGCAAAATATGCATAAAGATAAATAATAAAAATAATACCCCGCTTTTTCACCTGGGTATCGAAGTCGTGCTCACTGACCTACTTGTCGATCTAATCGCACCGACATGAACTCGTAATATGACGAGATGCTTCCAATTACTTATCGACTCTAGTTTTAATATTATTTTTATTTTTAAAAAGAAAGCTTTATCTTTTTTTTCTCTATATATAAAAAAACTAGGTTATTGTTACGCTGTGATGTTCTTTGACGGTTGTTAGTTCTTTTGATGTATGATATGAAAGAATACGTTCTGTTATTTATAACGTTTGATTAGTGAGAGACATAGAGTTTATTGATTGAACGCGAGGGTAGTGAGTTCGAATCTGGCTCGATTTAGGAAAATTAATACACGCAGTTGCAAGGAACAACAGTCATCTACATAATAATTATACTAATAAAGCTAATGAGTTTGTTTTGGTTGGACGTACTAATTTCTGGGACAATTCGTTGGCTTTCAAATTTGTTTTGTTTCCTTTTATGGAAGAAGGCTTCTATAAAATTAAGTTAATCGTTTCGATGTAACCCACCATGTTGAGGTCAGTCGTGCCGCAGGATTACACAGATAGTGGGTTCGATTCCCCGTCGAAAAAATGCATTATTATTTTTTTTTTCTCTCGGTCTGGTCACGATTATTTTATTTTCCTTGCCAGAATCTGTTAAGGGAGAGACGCTACCGAAGATGCAAAATTCGAGAACAGAGTCCCTTACTTAAAACTAACTCATATCTGCCTATCCTGCTAATTGCGGGATAAAACATAAAGCCACACGCTCGCACAGCTAACAAAACGTCAATACTAAACTCCACGTAACGTATTGCGTGTACGAAACGATTAACTTACGTCTGGTGACGTCACACTGCAACTGACTTTTGACTTATAAATGACCAATTAGTCTAAAATTCCTCTTTATAATACAATTACCGTATTAATGAATTAACCTACATTTTTTATGGCTAATTAAAGCAATAAGAAACTGATGATGCTATTGGTTCTTTGAGATGTCTGAACTCTGCTGATTCTCATTATATGGTAGAGTTGGCAGAGAGAAATTATAGTTTTATGACACTATTAATCTAAAGTCTTACACTTTTAAAAAAAAGGATTTTCTTCATTTTAAAATAAATCTTAGTCACAACTTACAAGTCATTGCTTATGCAATAAGCTTACATTATTCCACACAAAAAGATGAACAAGGCTACATAAAAAAAACATAAATTGATAGCATATTTTACTTTAACGTTTCCCGTTATTTAATTACGACTGAACATACATACAAACCTATATATATATTTATATAGATATATCATACTGGCAGTATAGAGAGTACAGACGACCGCGGCCACCGTTGCCGCGCCTCGCCGTGTGAAAGTGTCACACTTGCTTACACTGACCTTGTACAGTGAACTAATTGCCGAAATCATCTCTGAGTCGACTTGTATAGTACAGTAGGGACAACGAGTTGTGGCCGCCCTGAATTTAAACTTTCTGAACTTTTGCGTTTTAATCAAATATGTGTAGCCATTTATAGATTTTTTCAAGGTAGCTAAAACTCATCGACCGTACTGTACTAGTGTTAATTTCTTTTTCTTTGAAATTAAGAGCGAGCATACAGTGATGTTCTTTTCCGTTATTTACAGAAAAAAATATTTAAAAACGTATAAACAATTTTTTATTTATTTTTTAAACAATTTTTTTTCTATCTTTCCTCAGCAAAAATAATTGCATTTTTTTTACATAATAAAATGACTATGGGCGTGCTTAACTCAATATACAATTTGCGTTTTCATTACGTATAATTACATATAAACATACTTGTGAGTTGTGGTGCATTAATACTACGTACATAATCGTAGCCTTGTTTAAACTGCCTTTATTTACATATGCTATTGTTAATTCGTCTCGCTATGTAAATTATGTTACGAGACAATAATAACACAGGTTTTGAATGCTCATATTTTATGAATATTATATTTTTTTATAGTAACTTTGAACAAACAGCGTGTAAGTTGCGTGAAATTTTGGATTTGAAGGCGTGACTTTTGTGGATTCGTTTTCTATGCTTTATGGTAAATTGAGCTTTATTGATTTTTGGTTTATTTGATCTTCTTATTCCTGGCATTAATCCCGGCTGTTACCAGGGTCTGCCTTCCTACTTAACCTACTCCACTTTGCACGGTCTTTTGCGTCCTCGGTGGTTAGACCATTGGCTCTCATGTCCTGCATCACGACATCCAACCAGCGCTTCCTTGTGTGTCCGGGAGGTCCCGGGAGGTTTATTTGATAATCAGGAATAATAATGAATATCCATATTGGGCTTATATAACACTATTGTATTATACACTTTCAATTATGGATATATAATTAAAACTATGTATACTAATACTATAAAGATAAGTCAAGACACTTTGTCTAAATGCTAGAGCTCAAAAAATCTGGCGAATAGCTCCCCGTATCGTATACAGTCTTACTTTCTTATATTTTTAATATTAAAAACAAAGAATTTTCAATATAAGCTCTTTACCCATTGCTAGACTAAAAGTTCCACATATTTCTCTTACGACAGACCTACATCACGGTCGTGTAGAGACTACAGAAGTATAATGGACCTCTCAATCCTTTGTCCTACAAGAAACGTTACACTAGAAATGGGAGCTTAGATCGATACAAGTTACGTATTCAATGTGGACTCTTTATATGGAATATGGGTTTATTACAACGTTAAGTAAATATAACTTAGTAGTGTAATGCATAGACGTAGTTTGAAGAGCGGGTTCTAATCAAGAATAGCAATATTAAATATTTCATTTAAGGTCGAGTGGGAATCGAACCCACAACTTGTTCCGTTCACGCTTGTGCCCTTGTGCCAAGACTGGCCTCAACTCAACAGGTTCGAATTGAAAAAATATTTTTGTGTTGATTAATGGAATATCCATGTCTCAGTTACCTTGGAACATAGAATATGTCAAACACAACTCTTAGTTATTTCCATCTGGCCACGCGGACGAAGCCACAAGTAAAAGCTAGTATAATAATAACCAGGTTAGAAGGTGATTTTACTTAGTAAGTCGTGAATCGCTAACTTTGAGTTCCATTGAAACTTCTCTACCTTAGAGCCTTAATCGCGACACTTTAAAGCGTGCTAATTGGCTGCCGCCTAAAGGTTATGTTAAAAAAATCATGCTGTATACACGGCTGTGTGCTATTTAACACAGATTTTTAATTACTTTGCAAATGTCGCTTTTTATAAAAAAAGAGGGAATTTGTGGCATTTTTTCTTTTTTTTTTTAAAGGTTTAAACTAAAAAATAGAGAAGCGTACCCTGCATTAAAAACATTTAGGTTATTTTATGTGAAACTTTGTTAACAGGTACTAATTTATAAAGTAAGGTTTTAATAAAGTATTTTGGCAAAATTCGTACATAATAATTATTTTATTGAATTCAATAGCTAGCTCAAACTTTAGTTTTTGAGGCATGGATGTAGTGTTTAAAATAATAGTGTTAATATACCACGAAAGTAATTGAGATTAGTAAAGAAGGGAGGCTAGTTTATAATATTAACACAATATTTTATTAGACTAATAATATTTTTGTTTTCTTTCCTATATGTGGAAGACCCTTAAATTTATAGCTTTTATTTCACAATTTTTACAAGAGCAACGGTAATAATTCTATAAAAAAACTAAATGGATCCAGATCATCAGGATTGATGGATTGACTAGAAACTCACGAAACTAACTTAGAAATAATATAATTTCAAGACAATGAAAAAAACTGTTACAGATATTAGTTATCAGATACTTTAGTAAATGACATCCATTATACTGAAACATTGGAAGAGAAGATCGACCAAAGGAAACCGCAAATAAATAGATTTTCCATTACGGATTTACCTCATCAGCCACATTGCGGCTTTGGAGTTTTATGCTAAAACATATTACAGCGTTTTTTTAGATTCTTGCTGTACCCCGTATAAAATGGGCTAGGCAGAGGGAACCTGGGAATGTTATGACATTCCGTTCGCATTAAGACGCTTTCGCTCACTTATTATTATTATTGAGTATTTAGTGGCATAATTCATTTCTTTTTTCAATTAATTCCCCTCTGTTTTAATTTTATACAAAATGCCCACTTTTAGATAAAAAAAATAATGAACTTTTGTCGACCATATTACAGAGTATCAATTCTGCTTTTAATTTTATTACATTTATTTTAAATATTAAAACTAAACACTTCCTTCACTACTATTAGACCACGCCAGTTCCAGTCAAACATTGAACTAATTTGCAAAAAAGGTGTTTCCATTCAGAAAAGTTCGACAAAAACGTATAATTAATTTTCAACAAGCATAAGGAATGCAATTAGTTACGTGGTGTAAAACTAAATGTTTTAATTATTTATAGATATCCTATGGTATATAGTACAGCAAAGGACACCGTTTCTCAAACATCGCCCAATTTTCGAGACATTGTGAATTAAATGGTGACAACCAATTTACTTTCTTTTGTTAGCAGATGTCCTTACGGAAATTAAAATGATTCATTCAATCGAGTGGAAATCTAACTCCACACCACTGTTTATTTCTGTGGTCTTATTAAACAAAACAGGCTTACTCGCGCATAAAATCACTTCTCGTCGCTTATCTTTGAAAGGTAGAAGCATAAAAAAGTATTATGTTTTTTACATACATAATGTACGTAGATACTATAAGTGTGCGCGATATTATGGTTAGAAAATACCCTCTTTGAATCGTTTGAGGGAACGCAAGAGTTCTCTTGTAAAGAGAGAATAAAGCCCCCGCCTTATTGTTATATTATTTAGGAAACTTAGCTTTATGGCCCTGAGAAGCTCTTTACTGCATATTCGTAAAAAAATATGGATGAATCTGAATTTGAAGCCGCGTCTATGAAATCCTTTTATATTGTATTCTAAATGGAAATTCTTATACAGTTACAACTTTTATTGTAAGCATTTTTTTGGAGGATTTTCTAAACATCAAAAACAAACAATTAATGGTTATTTTGCGAGTGAAAATTCGATTTGCTATAGGTATCTACTATTATATGTAAAATGACAATATAAGTATACAAATAAATAACAGGGGAAGCAGGGGAACCTACGTATTATCTAATCTAGTGTTAGACAGACCAGTATTAGACCATCTCGTCGCTCCGCCCAATTTTAGAGATATTGCGTTAAATGCTGATTGACGGAACTCAATGAATATGAAAATAATTAATTTCCCTTAAATCGGATTCGAATCTATACCTAAATGTCGCGTTTACATTTGTGCTGCTACGATGGATTAATGAATTTTGTCAACCTTAATGAATTTTGTCAACCAATAAGTTTTATTTTGAAAGGTATATATATATACGCGTATTATATATGTTTTCTTTGCCTACAACAACAGGATAAGGTTAAAATTTTGTCTGAAGTCACTTAGTTATTCACTTTTCTGTTAACTGGCGGAACCAAACGCCGCGCTATAACCTAATTTTATTGGAATATATATAAATACATCATAATACGGTTTATGTAATAGGGAAAACCTAAACGTAATTTAGGCTACTTATAAATTCCATATTCGTGCCACCGAAGGTCGCGGCCCATGATATACCGCATACGGCCTAATTCTGTGTCTTTGTGATCTAAGAACTGATTTATTTGTTTAACAGTATTTAGACTTAGTTACATCTATTTTGGGACTGTTTTGTTCAAATACAAATTTTAAATAATTTTTGATGATAGAAGAAATATTATCTTTACACTGTAGAAACTTTACTGACGTGAACTGTAAGATGTAAAATCCAAATTTTGCTACTCAACATAAAGAATTCAGTAGAAATTGGGGAACGAGGGTGTCTAAATGGGAACAGAGTGTCTTTATGCTAGGTTCCCTCTGCCCTGCTATGTGCAGGATACACTGAGAAGCTACAAGAAATATATTTTTAGTCCAGTACTATCGTCTGTCGCCTAGGTTCCCTCTGCCTACCCTGTTGTGTGCGGGATACAGCGTGAAGATGATTTTTTTTAGTTTCGTCTGTGTGTTGCCTGTCAGTCACTCAGTCACGGAAGACTATTTTGGATATATAAAATATATGTATATACAAATATATGAAATGCTGGTGACAAGTGTTACTTGCATTAAGTACAGTCACGTTGCCGACTTCCGACTCACTAGCGAGGAATGATTCACAACGGTCACACGTACAATTGTTTATAATTACCAACTGCTAAATGACACGCTATGTTAACTTTTGTGTTAAATATTTACAGGATCACATAGCAGGGAAGTTGTAGACAGAGGGAACCTGGGAACCTAGTGCTAAGATGCTCTGCTTCGTCGAAGTCGCTAGGGTTTGCGTGTTGAGTGGCGGAACGCAACGCTTTTGCCTAGTAATTTGAGCGGGAGAATGAAAATATTAAATATTTCATTCTCCAGAGTAGGAATTGAACCCACAGCCATCACGACCACCTATATCATTATAGATACATAAATATTACTGTAATCTAATTCTTAATAACAACGTATACTTAAGATACAGTGGCTAGATTATGTTAAAATATATTGTTTTTATAAGATTACAATCATAATTTAATAAGATTTAAACTATTTTAACGATCATTATATAAATGACTCATAGACACAATAATCCTAATTAACATTTTAATGAATCGTTTTAACACATATTTAATAGCAAAAAATACAGGAGTTTAATTTTATTTTACGTCGTTTGTAAACTACTTGTTGGTAAAAAACGTCAATTAGAATTAAGAAAAAATCTATTTTGTTACACTTCCCAGTTAATAAGACAACGACTCAATGTAAATTAAGACAAAAATGTAAAATCTAAGTATTTATTTAGTTCCTCGCTCTATTTCGCACTTAGCAGGGCAGGAAAAGGATATATTTAGATTTTTCTTTAGCTTCACGCTTTATCTCACATAAAGAACGTAGTGTTAATACACTCCGCTCCCCCTTTCCGATCGCATGTTCATGTGACGAGACGGAATTTAACACCGTACTTTATGAAATTAGAGCAAGCAATTGCAAAACCCATAGCAACGAATGGATCCAACCCATTTTTAATTATCTTTAATAGATTTTTCTAACATAAACAAATAAATAAATCTTAGTTAGGAGTATATTTACAGCTCACTTAAGTAATTAGTACTATAACAATTATAGTATCATGCTACATATTGTTTGTATGGTTCCCACAATTTAGTGTTTCCGGAACGAATGTAAACGTTGCTGTCAGCTGTTGTTTAGAAAAGATTATATTTTTATAAACAATTTTACTAAAATATCGATAATATTTAATTTTAATATTAAATTAGAGTTGGGCTATGAAAGCGACAACGTGGCGTTCAGTTCCGCCATTCAACACGCAATTCCTCGAAAATTGGCCGGTAAGTGAGAAATAGGATCATAACACTATGTTTCCCATGCCTACTCAGCCAAAACCGGCCAAGTGGTCCACAATGGGTTCCGTACTATTCTCCATACAAACGGCAAAAATTACGTATGTTTTTAGGTATGGGATGCTTATTAAATAGTTATTTATTTCCATTTTTTTAGTTCTGTATGTTTGTGTTATTTGTTGTAAATAGAGGCAACAGATGTACATAAGCTGTGGGGAAATTTCAACTATCTAACTATCACTGTTCATGAGATACAGTCTATTAATAGACGAATAGACAGCGGAGACTGACAGCTTCCTAGTAATAGAATCCCGTTATTTCTTTGGGTACGCAAACCTAAAAAGAAATTCCAAAAATCTTTGCCTATAATCATGCCTTTATAATATCTATTTGTGAATTTAAAAAAATAAAAGGCGATTCGTCAAAAGGCTTTTAGAATTCAGTGTCTTTTCCTAAGAAAAAAAACAAATGGCTTATAGTCACGCGTAATTACAGAGTTATTAATTTATTAGCAATCCATCGTCCATTACACGTGGATTGACACGTTTGTAAGTTGATAATCAATTAATATTATACTATAAGTATATATTGTCGTTATGTCGAATCGTTGTAATTGTTGTTGTCGTCGAAAAAAAATTATGAAAAGATTCCGTATTATGATTTGTTAACCGATGTTGAAAACGAAGAGGTTATCAATACGACTTTCCATCCATCCATCAGCCTTTTAAAGTCCACTTCTGGACATAGGCCTCTTCCAATGCTCGCAACTGCGTCCGGTCCTGCGCCCTTTGAATTTGAAAAAGTCTCCGTTTTTTGAAAAACCCAGCGTGTTCCCGTTATATTAATTCGACTTTATATGAGTGTATTTACATTTGTAAATGGATTTCAGTGAATCTTTGCTCGTATGATACTACAAGTTTCAGATGTGGTCCAGTCGAAACTAAAATAGTAGTGAAAAACTTTTAAATATAGTAAGTAAAAGCTAAATAAAAATAGATTTTGTAAAACATATATGTAGAAGATTACATATAAATATAAAAAAAATAATCAATTATTTCATTAATTTATGATAAAAAAATGAAAACAAGATAAAAAAAACGAGCAAAAAAACAATATTACATTATTTACATAAATTTTGTTAGCTTTTACCAACCAAGTATGAATTTTATAATAATACATAATTAATTAAATATTATTAAAAAAAAAACAAAAAAAAATGAATAAAAAACTCGCTGAGGACAGGATTCGAACCTGCGCGGGTAGAACCCATTGGATTTCAAGTCCAACTCCTTAACCACTCGGACACCTCAGCTGTGATGGCAGTGTCAAAATACTACATAACTATCTACATACTTTTTATCGTATTACGTCAGAGTTACAACCGTCTTTTATCATTAAAATAATATTAAAATTATATATAGTAAAATTATAACTGATTTCTATATGTACATGGAAGAAAATCTATTATTAGCTATTTATTTTTCATACAGCAGGGTAGGCAAAGGGAACCTATTGTTAAGACACACCGTTCCCCACGCTCCGCCCTATTTTTGAGATATTGTGTGTTACTAGAGAGAGCAATTAAAAATAATTCATTAACCCGAGTGAGAATCGAACTCACAATCGCTTCATTTACTACGTACGGTGCGTCACTAGAGCGTCAATATGATAATATCGTTACATAAACAATTCATTGATAAGACGCGGCGTCATAATAATAGTTGTACTTGGGAATGTCAAAACATAAAAGTGAAAGAGCATTTAAATCGGTTAAGCCGTTTCTCAAATTAACGTGCACAAACATAGAAAAATAGACAGAAAATTAAAAAATCCTTAATATAATAAATTTCCCCAATAATAGATTTGTATAGGAATCGAAAACACAGCCGCTTGCCTAAAATCAGATGCTGTTCTACTGCGCCATGTTGACCTGAGTGAGAAGATGATTCTATAAGAAACTATATTTAATAACTATTGAATTTAGATAATGGGTGTATATTTCGTTAATTCGGTTTTTTATTATACCCGTAACTCATTTTGTTGCCAAGGCTAGTTTTTGTTATCAGTAAATACTTGGATTGAAAAATACATCTTTAAAAGTATGACTTAGAATATCTTTCTATGATATCATTGACCGCAATCCAATGCCTGCAAGGGTAGAATAGTATGGTTATTATCATTAAAAAATAGGCGGAGTGTCGTAGCACTACGTTCCGTCTAGCATAGGTGTATGCGAGAAAAACCGAGAACCAGCCATTTTGAGTTTTGTTTTAAAATTAAAATATTTTGGTATTTGACCATGAATAGGCTGCAATGTGTAGTATGAAGTTGAATCCTATTAATATTTGGTTGGTATTTTAATTGTTGAATTCGCAACGCTCTAACAACAACTGTTTCGGCAATTTTACTTAATTAATTTGGTATCGTTTAAACTGTAATAAAAATTATGTGGCTAAAAATATATATACGAATATATACGAATATATACGAATATATACGAATATATACGAATGAAAATGGATTTTTGATTTTTTTTGAGAATTTTATGTTAAAATAATGTTTAATGTAAACGAAATGGGTGTTGGGAATGAAATATTTCATATTAGCATTTCCTTGCCGCCAGTCAACACGTAATGCCTCAAGAATTTACCTTAAAGTAGGGAACGGAAGTGTCCTGATCGGCAACGGAGTTACTTATGCCTACTCTGCTATGTGCGGAATGTAGTGTCGCCAAAAAAAAATGAGATGATCAAAAAATATAAAATTATTTGCAATTGACGTCTTAAAATTGTTTTACTTAAACACCACTGCCACCTTTGGTAAGTCGAAGTGCGGCGTTGAGTTACGCCACACAAAATATATGTTTACTTTAACTTCCAGTATACTCCAATAATGCTTAGTCATTTTTCAGTTCATTATGAATAGAATGAAGTAACAGGATATATTTGTTTTGTACATTTTTTGCTCACGTGATTCAATTTTAAATTTAAGCATGAGTTGAATAACTTAGACGCAAGCGATTGACTCATTTAACTATTTTAAGATTAACCTTAAAACTAAAAGACTAATTAAATTTTTTGTATATTGATGAAAAAATGTATATGAAATATATGTAATTAATTTGTCAGTTTTACAATTATTACTTTTAAAAAGATACAAAAATAAGATAAAATTAAAAATTTAAAGTAATGGAAATAAAAAAAGAAATTGTCGCAATATCCGGAAATTTAGGTGGAAATTATGAAAATTACTTTGTTTTAACAATAACTTCCCTTTGCCTATCCCGCTATAGGCGGGATACATCGTGTTAGCAGAAAAAACACACACAAAGAAAATACGCAATGTTCTAGATTTGTAATTTATATCGAATCCACCGTTCATTTAGCTCGATAATGACGTCCACGTCATATATTTGTTCAGCATTTTGTTTGTTCAGATGGAAAAAATAGTTTTCCATAGTACTTCATAGCAGACGTAGAGTAGTGGAGTGTAGATTGTGAAATGGTACTCTAATATGATTTATTTTTGTTTTTGGATATGAAACTTTAATTGGTAGTTTTGTGTGATTTTATCATGGACTTTGATAGAAATTGTGAATAAAATAGTGTACTTCCACTATATGTTTATATTTTGAAATTTAAAAGGTTAGTAGATATTTTTTGTTTATTTTTTTATCTGTATATCGCCAGCTTTAGAAGGGAAGTAATATTAAATGCTTACTGTATTAAAAAATAAAGTATACGTATTTTAATACTAAAAATAGTACATAAAATCATGGTTGATTGTAAACATATTTAGTTTGATTGTAAGTAGGTAAATAAATGTTAAGAAAAAAAAAATACACAATACACTACGATTTTTCATCTTTAGTTATTTTTTTCCAGTAAAACAGAAGTCGAACAATGAAATTGATATGTTGACTAATATAAAAGTACGATATCAATCAATTACACAATCTTTCAGTTTTCTCTAGTTAGAAAAATATATATTTACTTATTTAACTTCCATAATTCCAGCGAAATAAAAGCTTCAGTATTTCTTTACAATACGTAGTAGGGTTTGAACACGCGCCTCTCTGAAACCGTCCACGCACTCTAACCACAAAACTATACGTTTAAAGTACTGCTTTCTAAAGAAAGTATTTCTTTCCTATGTGTGGAGTAAAATTTAAAAAATGTAAAAAAAAACTGTACACAGCAGTTCTTAGATGACTCGGTTAAATACGATAACCAACAAGCAATATTAAGAATAATGTAATTAATAAAATAACAAAATTAACAACAATTATAAGTAATTCTACTTTGTCATTATCTATAATAGATTATAATTAAGATTTGGCAATCAACCTTCAGGATTTCCTAAAGTTACCCTGAACTTTATTAAAAACAAAGTAATTTAATCTATTAACCTATTTTAACACGTACTTTGTTAAATGTATTTAGATATTATTTATTGTTTTTCTTTGTATACACAACGTTTGTCTTTTTAACTTTACACTGCATCCTGCGAAAACAGAATAGGCAGTTCCACTGCCTCCTAGTGTTAAAACACTCCGTTCATGAGTGGCGGAACTTAACGCCGCGTTTTACTTGTTGCCAGAGCAGAGAAAATGTAAATAATTATTTTTCGCCTTCAACCAAGCGCACTCTTCAGTTTTGTAATATTATTACAGATAATTTTATAATATACAAGTTCTAATTTCTCTCTTAAAGATGAATCTTTATCGATCTTTTAAGCACAATAAACTGGATGACTCATCTATAGACGTGATCACGGGTTCTTTTTTGCGACAGGTTGTACTAGCATCGTTATTTAAACTGTAATGTAACTATCGTAGATACGTTTATAACTATTAGCAATGATAATAGGGCCATTGACGCAGGTGCTATTTTTTTTTGTGTGCGTCGATTTTGAATTGTTTTCTTTATTAGACATGAGACCCTCGTGGCGCAGTGGTAAAGCGTCTGACTGTACGACGACAGTCGTGGCCTCGATTCCTCCTCAGAGGAATGAATTATTTTCATTTCCTCGAAAATTGGGCGTAAAATTACACAGACAAACACAAGAATTTTAGGTCTTTTTTTTTTGACTTTTATTAGATTAATAAATACCTTCAATTAGAGATGTTCTTATATACTTCCTATGTACAGACTGCGATCAGTTACAATTTTATTATATTTATAGATTTTAAGGTTTATTAAAACAAATTGAACGTGTCAGCCTACCAATGCTCATCAGCTGACGTCAACATTATCTATTTTACGCATGAGCTCTGAACCTCGGATAATTGTTGGTTTTATTTCTTCACTTGTTCATAGTTTATTTATACTTGAAACACGTCTGGTTGGTCGCAGTCCTTCGCTCTGTGATGTATGACAATATAATATTTATTGTTTTTTTGTGTCGTCTTCAATTAGCAAGAAATGCAAGTTATTATTTTTTTTTGTTTTCTTCAACGCTGTATTCCGTAGGCAGAGGGAACCTAATGTCCAGACACTCAGTTCCCAACTTTCCGTCCAAGTTTTGAGACATTGTTGTTGAGTGGCGAAACGTAAGGCGGCACTTTGTCCTTTTAAATATACTATAATCTATATATATAAAAGGACTTGTCCTCACTGACTGAGGTAAGACGCACGCACAGCCGTAACCGCTGTGCGTAGAAACGTGAAATTTGGACAGANAATACTTGCTCTTAAGGTGGTAAATTTTACTAAACATTATTATAATTGTAAAAATCTATATTTTAAATAACGGAACATATAACTGCAACGTTATGTTAATTTTGATATTGGATGTCAAATCATTCAAGTGTTAAATCTCAGTTTCGTAGAGACATCTTCCTTGTTTTTTTTAAATTCTCAATAAAATATTATTTATGCTAATGGTAATATTTGATTTGTTATAAGGATGACACAAAATTTATTCTGTAAATCTCTAAGTAGGTATATGGTAATGATATATTATGTATCTATAGGATAACATATCAATATATACGACGTAGGTGCGTAGGAGAAGGAAAATATTTAGCATACTATGGATTCATTGTGCATCACCAGTCATCACCAACTCACCCTGCAACATGGGTGTCATCGCGTTGCAGGGTGAGCTAGAGCAATGTGACGATGGGGACTTGCAATCCATATTGTAAGTTTTAGGGGCTCCTTTAAATAAATTGAGATTTTTTAGGAAACCATTGAGAAATTTCGCTGGTAGGTATATTTTCCAATCCTGCTTCTACTGCTTATAGAGTTATACTTGTAAATCTTAGCACTATAACATAGAAAAATTAAATATATAACGGTTAATATAAAACATCTCACAAGTTACACATTATTATAAAATCAAAATCGAAAATCACGATTTGGACGACCCACAAAAAACTGAACACCGCAATTTCTAATCTTAGCTGAAAAGAAAATGGCGGCGCACACAATTTTATTTCAATTACACGGTGGCGCCAAAACCGCTAGCTTTGCCACAGAGTATTAATATATTTTTATTTTTTACTTATTTCTCTCTATATTAGGTCAATGATCGCGACAATCTCGGAATGTATCGCAAATATTCCGGTTTAAAAAAAATAAATAAACGGTCTCGCCAAACTGGTATCATTTACGGTACATGTTGTTATAATGTGACATTTCTGAAAGCTGACTGTGCGAATGACAGTGAGAGTGAATTCTTTTGTTTTGAAAAGAAAAATAATGACAGACAAATTGACTTGAATTGAATAATTGAAAATGGTGTAAATTATTTTGTTGTACGTCTGACTGTACGACGTCTGTGGGTTCGAGCCCTGCTCGGCGAATAAATTATTTTCATTTCCTTCCTCTGACAACGTGTTGTTCCGCCACTCAACACACAATGTTTCGAAAATTTGTTCGATGTGTGGGCAACGAAGTGTCTTATACTAGAATCCTCTAGGTTCCCTTTGCCTACCCTGTATTATGCTAGGTATAACATCGCACGCATATGCGTGAAGCTAAAAAAAGTACATCGCTTCTTTTTCATCAATATAAAATACATCTTTTTCCACTTTAATTATAAAATAACTTGTTTAATAGTACTGAAGAAGCCATTGAAAAATCAATTCTAATAGCGAAGCTAGAATACGAATGACTGGCAAATAAAATGAATGCGTTTATTTGTTTGTCCATCCTCATTGTGCTTAGGGCCATTCAATTTGGATTTCTCTTCTATTCAGCTTAGTTGCCTAGACACTAAATAAACTGTAAGTACTCAATTGACAGATGTTTCTGTATTCATTCGTTGTAATACACGGCCTTTGATGGTTCAAAATATTTCAAATAATACTTGTTTAACATTAATAATAATAAATTGCTTGTAATTTGCCGGTTATGTACTGACAGTTGCCTGTTTACCGTTAGGGCTTGGCTATTGTAGCTAGCTATACTTTACTTTGAATGTTAACAGTAAAAAATAAAATGTATATATAATAATAATTTTAATTAAAAATATAATTAATGAACTGTCTTTTTTTGCTCCAATATATGATAAGTCATCAAGTTAGATAAAAAATAAATAAAGTAAGAAGTAAAAGTTAAAGAAATAGAAAAAAAAATTAAGATAAAATATTTTTCTCAAACTTATTTTATATTTATGTACCTACGTATGTTTATGTTTGTTCATGTATAATTATGTATCAATATTTAAATATTAATTTACTATGTAAATGAAGAATGGATATACCCTTCTTATTTGAACAATTCTCTTCTCTACCCCGAGGTTGCTTTGAAGAGATTGCTCATATAGCGATAAAGCCTATTGTACTGTTTTTATAATTTACTATCCGATATAAATTCTATATTCACACTTTTTTATTTTCCCCTATTTGAGCTAGTTTTAAAAGTTATTCATTCGTTTAAATTAACTGTCTAAGATGCTTAGAACGCCACAAACCGTCTTCATCCATTTCATTGCATAATCTACTAATTAAAAATATAAAGTTGCCAATAAATCTAGTTTTGACAAATAACACAAGTAAAGAAAGTTTTTTGACACCTGCAAATGGTTTCAAACAACATTTCATGTGTCGTCTTATCCGAGCTTACATAATATAGGTAGCTAACGACAGTTTTATTTTCCTTATTTACATATATGGATTTAGCCTATGTTATATATCTAAATATATGAGATATTGAAGCCGGTAGTGGCGCGGGAGAACAAATTGTAACTGTTAACGCTACTGGTTGTGGGTTTGATCCCTACTCGAGAATGAAAATATTTATTTAAATTTATATATATTTCCATTTCTTCGCTCTAGTGTCGAGGCAAAGTGTGGCGTTGAGTCCTAACACTAGGCTTCCTTTGCCTACACCGGTAAAAAAAAAGTGTAAAGTTACTTTCTTATAACCTTAATTCATAAGTAAATTGAATCAACAATCCACATATCTCTCGCAATTGGATAGCATTATCGGACTAATCTCCTAAACTTTCACACGGAAGCCGCACTGTGATTATTCAATTGGGAGCGTGTATCTGAGATTGGAAGATTACCGTCGACCCCTCACTAGTGGTCACCACTTGGACACAGACCAACAAATTGTAATAAAACGTATGGGATTCCTTATAAAGACCATCGTAGAGGCGACAATATCTGAATTTGCTGGATGGTTATGGATTCGATTTCCACTCGGGGTAATGAATTTTTACACTAGAGTTAGGTTCCGCCACTCAATACGTTCCTGTTACTGTGAATACTACGGTTGTGAGTTCAATTCTTAAGTGCGGCGATGAATTTCATCACTTAGCACGCAATGCTTCGAGAATTCGGTGAAAAGTAGGAAATGTCATAATGGGAACAGAGTGTCTCAACACTTTCCCAGGTTCCCTCAGCCTACCCTCAGTGAGGCTAAAAACAATATTCGCTTAGGATTTGCAATAAAAACGAGTTTATAATAGCTAGTTCGTTATAATATCGACGTAACGTGATCGTTTATTATTTCTCTCACAACAATATAAATAGCACTATTACACCTCGTTTACTTATTTCCTACTAATATTAATTAACTATTCTTAACCAGAGGTTATGGACATTAAAGATTACTCACACTCATACCTACCTGCAGGTGCAAATAAGTTCAAAACAATTAAATAATTGTGATTGCATATATTAAAAAATATATTTAACCTATCAACAATAAGGCAGTGATGGCACAGTGGTACAAGCGTGTGCGACTAAACGCGATGATTGTGGGTTCAATAAGGGTTCTATTTTTGTTTTTTTTTTAGATAAGCCTGATAAAAACCCCTAATAGTTTCTCATGTATGGATTAGCTAATATCAATCATATGGGATATTAAATGGGGTCGATGACTGTCACTCTTCATCATTCACCATGATCAAACGAAAGTGGAATGACGTGACGTGACGTGACGTGACGGATGGAGCTGTCATCTCGTATTTACCAATTGAACTTTCTAAATATTTACTTTCAAGGACTTAAACGACCGGATGTCAAGGATTTTTTTGCATCTAATGTTATTCAAAGATATAATCTTAGTGATTCGTAAATGTCGAATTAAATAAGACGAGAAGATAGCTGATATTANGGCTAAAAACAATATTGGCTTAGAATTTGCAATAAATATGAGTTTATAATCGCTAGTTAGTTATAATATCGACGGCTAGCAACGTGATCGTTTATTATTTCTCTCACAATAATATAAATAGAACTATTACACCTCGTTTACTTATTTACTACTAATATGAATTAACTATACTTAACCAGAGGTTATAGACAGTAAAGATTACTCACACTCATACCTACCTGCAGGTGCAAACAAGTTCAAAACAATTAAATAATTGTGATTGCATAAATTAAATTATATATTTAACCTATCAACAATAAGGCAGACGACGACCGTGATGGCGCAGTGGCACAAGCGTGTGCCTGTGAACGCGATTGCGGGTTCAATAAGGGTTCTATTTTAGATAAACCTGATAAAAACCCCTAATAGTTTCTCATGTATGGATTAGCTAATATCGATCATATGGGATATTAAATGGGGTCGATGACTGTCACTCTTCATCATTCACCATGATCAAACGAAAGTGGAATGACGTGACGTGACGTGACGTGACGGATGGAGCTGTCATCTCGTATTTACCAATTGAACTTTCTAAATATTTACTTTCAAGGACTTAAACGACCGGATGTCAAGGATTTTTTTGCATCTAATGTTATTCAAAGATATAATCTTAGTGATTCGTAAATGTCGAATTAAATAAGACGAGAAGATAGCTGATATTAATTACGTCTAATGGCTAATATACAAATATAATTTTTAAATATTTGAATGGTAGGTTAGGTTACATGGGGAAATAATATATATAAAAAATGGCTTAACAAATAAGAATGGCAGATGCCTTCGCGGCACAGTGACTAGCCGTGAACGTGACTATTGTAGATTCGATTCTCGGTTGGTGGAATCAAATTTATCCCCGTTTTGTTAAAAAGACAAAGCAATCCTTAGGGTTCTGCCACACTTCTTCAAAATTTGCTAATTATTGAACGGAGTGTCTTAACACAAAGTTCCCTCTGCCTACCCCGCTGAATGCGGGTTACTGCTTGAAGCTAAACAAATTAGACAATTGAAAAAATATTAATCATAATTATTTAATACAAACAAAGAAATTAAGACATTAGACATATGTTCAGATTATATATATTTACGTTAGTAAGATATCATTACGTCAATAAGCCTCTCCTCTAGATCTAGGGTTCGCCGACCTGCCCTTGCCCTGCGCCTGCGCACCTCGCTCGCTTTTTTTTGCGACACGACGCATCCCTTTGGATCCAGTTTATCTCGATTTGCAATGGCTTTTTATTACATGGCGTGTATTGAGTAATTAGATTTTATGAGAGATAATATTGAATGTAGTTTCGATATTGTGGAGAAGTTGGAAACGGTCTACGCAACAAGCTTACTTAGTTAGCTACCTGTCTGTGGCTTCGTTCTCTTATATGGAAAGAACTAAGTGCCATAACCGTGGCGTATAATATAGTCCATATAGGCAACTTAATATAGCCCATAGCTTCCTTCGATAAGTGAAATATTTAGCATAAAAAAATTCAAATTTATAGTTCCTGAGATTAGATTGTCCACCCAAACTTTTTTTATCAAACATAAATCTACTTATTAAGACTTTAATTATATTTTTCAAATTTCTTTTACTCAAATTAGTTAATATCAAATATTTTTTAGTATTATGTCTAACAATTTGTTGTTTTTTTTGCCAGGTTAAAAGGCGACATGGCGTCGCCTAGGTACTTCTCTCTTCTACTGGCTGCCTTCTGTTTTAGCATTTGTAATGCAGGTGAGTCATTCTTTTTATACCTATGTGATGATTACGAAAAATAATTTTTACGAATCAGGTTTACAATCTGAATAAATAATAAATATATGTGATATTATACTTGTAATATTATTTGGAAAAAATATAAATATTATTTGAGGTCACTCATGGCGCAGGGGGGCCAGCGTGTATTTTTTGAAAGTGGAACGGAAGTTCTCTCTTAACACTAGGTTCCCACTGCCTAACTTACAGCGTGAAGCTAAAAAAACCATAAATTTGAATTTTTCAATTTGAATTTTATTAAAAAAAAATTAAATTGTTAACACCATGGATTATTTTGTTATCTTCTGATAGAAAATAGAATCAATTAATTCACCGGAGTGGGAATAGAACCCACAACCGTTCGTTGCGCTACGACTTTCTCAAACACGAACCTCAATATTATTCTTTAATGATTAACTTATACCATTTGTTACCTCAATTTTGTCAATGCTAATAAAAAATCTCCATTTTAAAAGATCTGGCATCGTATGATCCATATTTATGACGAAATCATCATAAGAATTCGTGACATGGCGATACAAAAGTGTTATTTCTGAGATTAGCGCTTTTTCGTGGGAGTGGCGTGGGCTAATACTGACTGACTTTGACGAGGGGGGGTCAAGGTCGACGGGTCCGTGGTATAAAAGCGTCTGTCCGTTTGTTTGATGGCACTTAGTGATGCGTAGAAACGCAAAATTACTTCCTTAATGCCAGATTTTAGTGGATTGTTTTTTTTTGTTTCAACATTTTTGCTAAATTTCAATTTGCAACGTCCCGATGAGTCAACACTTAAATATTTTATGTTTTTGCCCAAAATATTGTATATTATGTTTTTATTGGGACGATCTACATAATTGCAGGTCAATGATACGTGTAAAATTTTAATGAATATTTTATGTTACCTTACAAAAAAGCAGCTTCACGCTTTTTTCCCGTATATCAGAGTATCAAACCTAGTGTTAAAATATTCCGTTCCTAACATTCTCCCCAAATTTCAAGACATTACGTAAAGAGCGGCAGAGCTTAACGCCGTGTTATATCTAAGAGAATAATTAATGTTACCTTGTCATCTAAAAATGATTATATCTGGAAATACCTTAATAGAAGTTATATTATCAAATTAAAAATACACCTTACAGGTACAGGTATTTATTAAGTTTACTCAAGCTTTGCACCACATTTTGCCCTCACTCTTAGATGTATCCTATCCTTGGATTGGTTGCCTGGAAGAGATCACTTTTAGTGATAAGGCCGCCTTTGTGCATTTTATGTCCTAAATTAATCATTGTAATTCTTGTAAATGTGCAATAAAGACTTTTTATCTTATCTTATCTTATCTTAATGCATTTTATCATACAACATAAGCTCTTGCACATTAAGACCTGTAGAAGACCTTTCTTAGACCTTTCTCTCACACCCTTAGTTTGACTGGAAGCAATCTCTGTTAGCGATAACTTCACTTTTGCCAACAATATCTTTTACTACAAAAAAAAAGTATATTCAAAATAAACTATATTTATATCACATTTCGCATACCACCATCAATTTTTATGGTATATCCAAACATAGGCGTGTAATTGTGGGAAGAGCGCCTCGATGGGCTGATGGCATGCGATTCCCATAGAATACGCTAGACGCCGGCGGGGGGCGGCCGGACGAGCGGCATTCCGCGCGTGCCGCGGCCTCACGCGGACGAGCGGGCTATCTGACTCACCTGCAATTAGATTTTTACCATTTTTGTTTATAATAGACTAGCGACACAAACGCGACCTTAAGTATCTAAAAAAAAATCTTCATTCACATGGCGCTAGTATATTTGTTATTGTGATTCATGAGCTTTATTACAAAGTTTTATCCAAATCAGTTTAGCAGTTTTTGCGTGGAATTGGAACAAACATCCAACTTGAACATCATATTTATTTTATAATATTGGTAGGAGAGTCCATCCTCATAAACTAATTCATATAAATAATATGAGAAGGAAGGATAGGCTGCATTAACGACTTGATAGTAAAAAATGGATTATATTTATATTTAATGAACAATGATTTTTACTATTAATTTAGACAGTATACTACGTTACGCTTAGTAGGTACTATCTGGTTCATTTATGTAATTAAACTTTTACCATTAATAGAGTAGAACTATAATATGTTTTGAGGGGAATTATATTTTCTATTGACTGGATGAGATTTTGTAATAAGTTGTTAGATTTTGCAAATTGATGTTAGTTATACAACTATTACTAAATATAATGATAGCTAAGAGGGAAATAATAATTTTTATTTAACCCTCTATCAGTATAAAGTAATACACAAGCGAAAAAAATATTTAGATATATCCAATTCCATAAGAAAAATGTTTAGACAGTAAAATACCTAATACAAATGTTTTTACGATCTGTGGTTTCAAATTTCGTCATCGGTCGTATAAAATAGCTATAGAATCTAACTTTGGAAAACAGAATGAACTACAGAATGAACAAAACCGTAGATAAAAGCTATAGTATTAAATAAAGCGAATATTATTTAGATAAATTGACAAAGTTAAACAATATTTAAGACTAATAGATACTTACTTCTAAGCTTAAGCTTACTTAGTTAAGTAAGTTACGTTATAAATTTAAACCATCTGTCATACAGTGGTTTAAGTAATCTACCTATTGTTATCAAGAGAGTCATACATCGTGTAATTTCTGTAAACTAATTACAACTATGTGTGCTTTCTACAGATAGAAATACATAGTAACTTCTATATATTGTAGTATTTATTTTAAATTTTACGCTACAGGGTGAAGCTAAGAAAAAGTTACTATACCGTACTCTACCATGGAAACCAAAACTGGAAAGGGAAAGAGAACCTGGAAACATGGCTTTAAGATACTCCAGTTTCATTAAGACACTTCTGTTCCATACTTACCCTGGATTGGGGAGTCACTGCTAGTTGAGAGGCGCAACTCAAAATCGCGTTTTGCATCGTCACCAGAGTGAGGAAATGGAAACATTAAATATTTCCTCGAGTGGGTTTCGAACCTACACCATGTTACATTTACAGTCGCACGCTTGTTGGATACAAGCGCCACGACTGGCCTCAATATCGTAGGTACGAAAAACTAAATTGTACATCGCCCACAGTCTACGTTACAAAGAAATGATGAGAGATGATAGGTTTTTTCCATTTATTACTATGGCACTGAGAGCTTACCAAATTGCTATCCAGCTTCTGTTCAGTTTTTTGTTGTCACCATAAGTGTGCTAACTTTTTGTCAGTCATTTTATTAAGTTTTTGTTTTGTCAAGTTTTTTTTCTTTATATGTAATTGTGCACAATAAAGTGTAAATAAATAAATAAAATTAATCAATGTATTTTTTTGTCTAAAAGTATTATCAGATCAATGAGTTTTTATTTAAAATATGTTTTATATTTATGTTTTATCACACGTAAGACTTAACAAACTATAATAAAAGATATTTACGTTTTTACCGACCAAAGTTATTACAAAATTCACGACGCCAGTCGTGGTACAAGGGCACAATCGTGCGACTGTAAACGCGAAGGGCTATGGATTCGACTCCCACTCGATGAAAAAAAGGAAAAATATCATTTTAAAACATTAACAGCTTAGATAAGCAAAGCAAGCAATATAAAACACCAGCTGAATGAGTATTTTTTCATTAATTTTACTTAAAATAATAGCTGTGTTATACATTCTGGTAACGTTATTACGATTTTATTGTATTGAAGACTCATACTTTCGGATTCATTCGAGCATCACAACGGAACACAATACTCGTAGTGCATAGGTACTGCATAATCGATTGCATAATGTATGCTAACGTCCAATATTCCCTACTTTATTTACAATTCATTTCATATATAACGTTAGTATGGAACGTAGTGATTTAACACTATGTTCCCTTGCTAAATGCAGTTAAGTGGTGATACAGCGTGAAGCGTTTTGGAAATATTCATGGTTCTCTTTTAATGCCGTCGTGGTGCAGTAGGGAAGCCTCTGATTCATTCGGGGAATGATGATATTTAAATGATTAGCGTTTCCCCACTCTGGTAAATAGAGCGCGGCGTTTAGTTCCGCCACTTAACTACCATCTCAAAAATTAGGCGGAAATTTTGTAAAGGTGTGTCTTAACACTAGGTTCCTTTTGCATACAATGTACGGGAAAAGGTGTGAATCTTAGAAAAGTATGAAGAATTAATATTTATAGAAAGATACCATAACAACTTATTTTCTATATTTGCCTTATTCAAATAGACTTTTACAATTACTTTTGAATCGTTGAAACTGGCATCGCAGAACAGCTGACAAGAACCTCAACAGTTGTTTTTTTCAATAATTTTCAACTTATATGTAATTTTCAAGTTACATTTTTATTATTAAACGATTTTCGAGTTCGAGTAACGAAGTTCTAAGTAGTTCCTGAGATTATAGCTTTCAACCAAACAAAAACTTATATTTTAAAGCTAAAGCCTTATAATATTGTTTTAGAATTAATTATACAATTATCTAAACCTACCTCTCAAAGTAAACTATTCTATACAAGTCCAAAGGAATAGCAACGATGTGTGTCAAGAGTATATACGGCGTACGGCGTCCGCCTGTAGTCTGTACGTGACGTTTGTACGTTCGCGTTATCGTCCCTCTCGCACTTTACTACCGTTACTGTGATAAGGACGCTTTAGAAACTATTTCTGTGGTCATTTAATTATGTTATCTTTATAGATAGATATAGATAGATAGAGTATCTTGTAGTTAAAGCGATTTATCTTTGAAGTATTGGAAGAGTGTTGAAAGTTTTATTTTAAAAAAAGCACGGCGTTAAGCTCAGTTAGTCGATACACAATCTCTCGATGATCGGCGAGTGTATAGTGTCTTTACACTAGGTTTCTTCTGCTATCATGCGAGTCGAAAAAGAGCGTGAAGCTGCTTTTCTCATCTAGTTTCTTATCTAGTCTATATTTCTTAACTGAAAAACTTTTCCAAATCCGAACCTGAAACGTACCTATTACCAGAATAAAATAAAAAAAAAGCTTTTTTCGTCTGATTTTTATGATATTGCGTACAGAGTGAATTCTATTATTCTATAGTTTTTGAAAATCCGTTTTTATTTAAAAAATCCTTTTCTTCATGCTAACCATTCTAAGATAACTAGGATATGTAATAGGAAATTGCATGCAGTTTAAGTATGGTGATCAACTAATCAGTTAATGGGTCGCGCGGCGCCGGCGCCGGCTTCATTTCTATGTTTCGCATTTAATGTAATGTAATAGTATAGCTATTACTTTTGCTAGATTAGATAAGTACGTGTTTATTTAAATTATATAAGAAGACAACTTATTAATTTTAATTCAATTGTAGAAATGTTGACGTGATGGTCGTGGGTTCGATTTTATATTCATTTTCCTGTTCTGGCGGAGAGGCGTTGAGTCTTGCCACTCAATAGGTACCTAATGTCTTGAAAGTTAGTGAAGGGAGTTAGGACTTACTGCCGTTTTTTTTGTTGATAAAAATGAAACTTTTTCTGCGCATTATTTAAATAAACTTATTCCCCCGAGTGAGCATCGAACTCACAACCGTCATGTTTAATATTAGATCCGGTACAACTACCTCACGACAGCCTCATATTACTTATAAAATTCGCTTAAAACATTTTAATTTCAGACTTCCGGTGAATTCTTACTGAGAAAGAAAAATGTCAAATATTTTTCTATGAAACAAACACACGAGTTTTACCAAATTGTAGCCTTTTTTCCTTATGTCAATATAGCTTATAAAAAGCAGCAATTAAAGGGCACTTTCCGCTGAATTTTCTAGAAGTGTTGTGTTGAGTGGAACTTAACAAATTATAGTCCTTCTCAACACAAAAATGGTTCTTAAAGATAATTCACGTGCGAGCATCTCTTTAGTTTTCTATTACGTAATATGAATGTGGATGAGTTGGAATCCTCAGGGTTAATTTTAACATTAAATCCAACTATTGATAAAATCAAACATTACCTCGCTCCGGCACTTAACAGGCAATGTCTCAAAATTGTTTCCAAACCTATTGATCGAACGTTCGAACAACAAAATAAAATACGTAACTTCACATTTGAAAATGAATCCAATTAGATCATGTATTATTTTTTTATTGTTATTCAAATAAACATTAATTTCGCTAAAAGGAAACGAGCGTTTGTTAGGTATAAGATATCTACAAAAACACGTATAAATTCAGCTGCGAGGGGAGAGTATCGATTTGTCGTATCAACCTGTATCTAGTCCCCTCTCTGGTGACCCTTAGCCCTCTAACATCGCTATGTACATAGTACATTGACGGTTTTCCTTTCAAATTTTAATATCTGCACAGCGGAACATAGCAATGGATTATGTTATTTTCTTTTGGATGTTTTTTTCATTCAATATTTGAAATAGTAGTTAGAGCTGTTTCCTGATAGGTTGGGGCTAGTCACAAAAGTATATGAAATTGTATGGGGAAAATTGTTTGACGAAATTGTTGTGAAAAATTGGGGCTTAGGGTAGTGTTTGCTACCCTTTTTCTTACATATTATATCAAAATTTGCATTTGTATTAATACATTGAGGTCTTCTTACTATTGAATTGAGACTGTCTAAAGACTTCTGTATATACCGTTGGATCTAGGCTAACTTCTGTCTGTTTTAGAGCAACAACGAAGATATATTAACCATTTATATTCAAAAAATGCTTAAAGTACTTATTCCACAAACGAATTTTTAGAAAAAAATTTTAGAAACATAACAACTTTAACCCTCGTCTCTTGGAGACCGTGCAAGCGCTCTGTCCACCGATCTTTACGTTCTTATCAAGTTACGTCGAAATTCTTATTGTTATTGCTAACGTTTTTGTATTCCGTAGAAAGTGGATAAAACGCCTTATTTTATTATAGTAGATAGAGCATAAAAATTCGTCGTGAAATGGCCTAATGGTGAACAGAGTCATGTCTCAACACTGGTAGTTTCTTAGAGGTGCAGGCTTAAATCTTTATATTATTCTTATACATCTTCTAAAAAAGTAATATAAATAATAATTTTTGTAAAATCAATTTACGCCTGACTTCTTTCTGCTTATACCACAACATTGCAACAGATGCGGTAATACAAACAAATTACTTTAAAACATTTTGTTCTCGCCTATATGCATAAATGAGCAATATTCGTCACTCGTCGCTAAAATAAATTAAATTTTATGTAACCCTGAACTGAATTGCTCATCTTTGCGAGAACCGTCGATGAATCGATCCTCAGTTTGTTGACTGACAATGTATATTGTACTCGTATACGTCTTAATAGAGGCTTTGAAAGAGCTTAAATTATAATTTATAGCAACTGTTTGTATGGTTTGTGTTTATTTCGTTTCTTTTTTTGTATTTATTGAGTTTTTATGTCATTTTCTGCATGTTTATTAGAATGCGAGTTAAGTTTGCTGGACAGGGAAATCAAAAATATTTCCTCAGGGAAAAATCGAACCTACGATCTTGGTGTGGATGTAGGTAGGTCTTCTAGATTGAGCGAAGGCATCACTGATATAAATTTGCAAATCTTACACCGTAAAAATAAAATTGGGGTAACCGGGCAAGAGGAGAAATTAGAGCGTGAAGCTGAAAATATTCGATGGTCTTTATAAATTTCCACACCGTCACTCTAGCTTGAAAACTTTTATTTAGTGGTACATGTATATATTAGGCTTAACCTGCTTCTTCGCATGCATGCTGCAAGCCAAATATTAATAATTAAGAATTATATATGACACATGACACATTCTAAGTGCCTGAAGTACTTTGGAAGATTAACGTGATGAGATTGACTATAATTTTCCTCGATAAATAGAAGAAATAAAGAAGAATAAAAGCTATTTAACCAAATGAAAAGGTTTTTCTAACAAATCACTAGTTTTCTGGCTACCCCGTTAGGGATACAGCGATAACTTAAAAACAGAATCACTAGTTCCTGAGATTCGCGTGTTCAACCAATTAGACTCTTTACTTTTTTTACTCCGTTCCCATTAAAACACTTCCATTCCCCATTTATTATAAATGTCCTTAGAAAACAAATATTTCACGTATCTTGCTTAATATACAAGTAATTTTATAAGATATGTATTTATGAAGGTTGTGACGATCTCAGGACGCCTGCACGTGACCTTTTAGGTACAAAGTAACACGCTTCAATGATGCTTAAATACATAATACATAAACATTTTAAACAGTGTCTATGAAATTAGATTATATTTTCAAGCTAAACCAAAACCAAATTCTAAATATTTTTTATAGCAACAACACGACACATTTTCAAAATGAGGAGAAAATAGAGAATGGAGAAATGTTTCCCAAAAGTAATCAAAGTATTCTTTATCCAATGTATCTTTTTCAAGAAGATGAAAACCATATCCCCTTACATATCTTAAGCTAGCAAGTTACACGAAGTTGAATCATTAAATTAGTTTTCTTTTACTATTTGAAATTTGAATTGGAATTTGAACCTAGTGTTAAGACACTCCGCCCCTCACTTTCCACCGAATTTTGGATATGCAAGTATTGTGTTCATGTTTCGGCTGCTTTTTATATTTTCATTTCTTCGCTCTGATAACGAAGCCCTGCGCGGCGTTGAGATCCACCACTCAACACGCAATGCCTCCAGAAGGCGTCGCAAACTTGAGAAAGGTAGTGTCTTAACACTAGGTTCCCAGGTTCCCTTTGCTTACCCTGTTACGTGCGAGATACAGCGTCAAGCTGAAAAAAAATTAATCAAATTACATAGAGATTTCAAACAAATTTAACTACCTATCTAGACAAAGTACTTAACCTAATATCCTATAACAACCCTAAATAGGCTCTCCATCATTTAAGGACCCTGAATTTAAAGGGGATTAGAAAATAGCTGAACCAATTACTCGGTCGCTAATACGCCGGTACAACATCCTGCCAATTCGCTAACTGCAGCCAGTCACGTTTGTTTGCGCGTTACTATGCGATCGGTGAGTGTTAAGACAGCCTGAAAGGATCTATTTTGGCATATCCAAATCTAAAATATATAAAATAGTTTCTAATATAATAGTATATTAGATAGTTTGAATATACAAAATTTGTTTGATTTAGCGCGCTAATCTCAGGAATTACTGTTTAAATTAATAGCGAGGCTAAGCGCGGCGTTGAGTTCCGCCACTCAATACGCAGAATCTCCAGAATTCGGCGGAAATTGGAAGGCGGAACTTAATATAATCTCTTAATATTAGGCTCTTTCTGCTTACCTTGCTAAAAAAATCTGCTTACTTTATTATTCTGAGTTGTTTGTTTAAAATTGCATATTTCAAGAAAACCTATAAATCAGCAGTTGCGTGTTTAAAATGAAATTATTAGTGCGTACTAATATTACTTAATAATAACATAATAACGATAGAGTAGTTATTTATTTATTTATTTTCAATTAGTGTTTCGATCGTCGCTTCGTTCGCTAGAACTGTGCAGTCTTTATAAGCTTTTTAGCATTACGTTGTATAAGGCACAAATCAATGTAAGTAAGGTAGGCGAAGGAAACTTAGTGTTAAGGCACTCCGTTACCTAGTTTCCGCCGAATCCGGAGGTATTACGTGTTGAGTAGCGGAACTCAACGCCGCAAATATTAAGCATTATCTTTCCTCGAGTGGGAATCGAACTGACAACTGATATATAAAGCTTCTTCTTAAATTTTAAAATAATCTGTCTATTAGTAAAAACTGCATAAAAATCGGTTGAGTAGTTTGAAAGCTCAGAACTATGTAGGTAGGAAACTTTGTTTCATACTGTGTAAGGCCTAAGAATAATACAAACTTACTACCATCAATCAATTACGAAGAGCTACTACATTTATATCAATTTAGTACAAATTAAAACGCTAATTGACGACCCTGAGTGTTGATTTATTAACATGCCACTAATGCTTTTATATTAACGTGATTTAGTAAACTTTAATTCTTCTTTAAGTGACCTTCTACATTTTGAGGGATTTTTTTACTGCTACTATATTTTATCGCAAGTTATTCTTGACGCAAAGGAGGGTTGAGGTTAACACCAGTTAACATTAGGTTCCCTCTACCTACTTTGCTATAGCCAGGACTGACGTAAATCAGCGTTAAGCTAAAAAAAAAACAGCTTTACAAATACGATTCTTCTTGTAAAAACGATACATTAAAATCAAAATAAAATCTCGTCTCGTTTTTTATTAAAACGTGCTATAAAAACGTAAACCTTTGACATATAGAAATAATTGTAAAAAGTAAATTGATTATCTATGTTTACACGTGTACGAGAACATTTTGAACTCACGTCTTCTCCAGCTGTAAAATTTCTACTATATTTCAGAAAAGCTTCATCTAAATCAGTTCAGTAGTTTACGTGAAAGTCGAACATCCGATATATTTACCCTCATAAACTTTTATAATATCACCAGAATATACGTATGTAAATATGTATGTAATTTATATTGTTCTGGTTGAGAGGTAGCGGCCTCTCCAAGTTCACCCTCGAGGGCTGAGGGCGCGTCGCAGTCGAGGTCAAGTCAATGTCGACACTCGACACCGCCGTGCTTTATTGCTCTAATGCCAAGGTTCAGGTTTAAGGATACTTGTGTACCTACACGTGTGCTTTCATTATTATTTTACCTGAAAGTAAAATAAATAATGAGGTACTTGATGGTTGTAGCTTCAAATGCGGTGTGGATTATATTTATATGATAAATTTTATCTGTAGCTTCACCCGTGTGATTCACTCTGATTTCTCTCTGACGAATTTCTCGACCAAACGTGAAATAGTGGTGGTAGTGTCGAGTGGCGCAACTCAACGCCGCAGCTTGTTTTGTCACCAGAGCAAGGAAGTAAAAACAATTCTCACTCTACACTCTTGAGTGTGAATCGAATCCAAAACCATCGGGTTAGCATTCAGACGCTGTGCCGCTACGCCACAATATTTTATCAATGCTTTAGAACGTGCCAAGTGGAAATGGCCGAGAACTGGCTCTTCACTTAATTTTTATTTTACCTGGCCATACTGTACACAGAAGCAAAGGTGCTTCTCCTTTGAACATTGCGCAAAAGTTCAGAAAACTTAATTTTATGCCGGCCACGACTCGTTAACTGTACTGTAAATATATTTTTTCATTATTACACATTGCGTATTGGGTGCGGGTTCGTTTCTCTCTCGGGAATAAAAAATATTTTTATTTTGTTGCTCAAGACAAAATACGGACTTGAGTTCACTCATACGTCATGTTTCGAATTTTTATAGAAGGCGAATTTTTACAGGAGGCAACGTAGTGTCTTAACACTAGGTTCTCTCTGCCTACCCTGTTATATGCGGGATAAAGCGTGAAGCTGAATATGTTCATTCATGATTCAGAGCGTGTAAATAATACTTTAAAATTGTTAAAAAAACTTTGTTATTGATATTTGCTTGAAATGTTTACGTCGGCTCATCGGTCGTAATACGATAATTACTTACATCGACGATAATACCGTGAAATTTAAAACTACAAATGTTACGAAATAAAGGAAATATTTACCTTTAGCAAGTAATTTGATTTGTCGAATTCTGATTTGTATGAATGCTTGGTGCTTGGTAGCTACCTGTAGCACTGACTCTTTTAACTTGACGATTCCAAAGTACTTGTAATGGCCTGATAGAAAAAAGAATATTTGAAAATATATGACATGCAAGTATAGGTGCATCTTTTTGATCCAATCTGTCTATTAGTGAAAACTGTAATAAAATCCATAGTATAGTTTGAAATATTTAACGTTCACCGTTGAAAAGCGATTTTATTTTATACTATGTAAACTAAATTCGTAAGTACGAATAATTTTGCTACTTTCACGCTGGATCCCGCCAATAGCAGGGTAGGCAGAGGAAACCTAGTGTTAACACTTCGTGCCCATTCTTTTTTTTCCACCCAATCTTCAAGACATTCCCTTTTCAGACAATGTATTCTCTTTTCTACCCAAAGGTTGCCTGGAAGAGATCGCTCTCTTAGCGATAAGCCCGCCAATTGTACTGTTCTATGTATTAAATACATGTATATGTGTCTTTTCTATAGTACAATAAAGAGTATTTTGTTTGTTTGTTTGTTTGTTGATTGGCGGAACTTAAAAGCTGCGATTTATCTTGTTATTAGACCAAGAAAATGAAAATAAGTTATTCCCCAGAATGTCGCACATAGTGCTTCTCCACGATTGCATAGCGAGTAGGACAGGATTGCTCGTTATTATCAATTTACATATAGCTATAATATTTATAATACAATTTATACCAAATATTTTATAACGTTGGAAAATGTTTATTTAGCGATATTTGAGTGCAGTTCGGACATGCAATGTGCATTGCGTTACGTGCTAAGTCACTGGGTGGCGTAATCTTACACTATATATACTATTTCTACTAGAATAAAAAAATATTTCTAATATATTGAATCTCTAACGTTCTTAGTCGTTTTTATTTTATTCAAATTGACATATACTTAGATAGATCTCTCCTCCTCCTAATTTTCCGGGTAGATTTTGTAAATGTCCTTTTAAAAATAGATAAGTATGTGTACTATACTTATAAAGTTGCTATTTCAAAAACGATTGAACTCCGTTCCTCATATACGTTGTCTAAAATAATATAGAATATTTTATATACCTACCTATTTTTTAACTATAATCGTTATAACATAAGATTAACGAAAACTGATAATATTTTTAGAATAGCATTAGTCAGTTTCATGATATGTCTCCTAGAATGTTATAACATAATATTATCATAACTTTAGTTCAATACCGAGAACAGGAAGGATGTTTACATTGTCGCTGCTGTAGAGCGTTGGATATGAAATTTTTAATATAATTATATATAAAACCCTATGTTAATACGCGAAGTCTCGAAAAATAGTGAAAAATCACTAAATAAGACTTAATTTCTCTACCATCTCCCGCTATATGGGATGGTATAGCGTAAATTTAAAATTTATATCTCCGCTCTGATGCGGCGCGGCGTTGAGATCCGCCACTCATTTCTAAATGACGTTCGGAAAGTGCAGTGCATTGCAAATATAGAATTCATTTCATTGCTTTCCTATGCGTACAGACATACATACATATGACGTTATGTAATTATCGCCTACGTAATGGATGCACGCAATTTATGTAGCACGCGGCTCACGCTTGACCGCCCGTCCGTGTACTACAAGTACTAGCCTACTGTAGTCTGGAGTATTGGAATACGATTTATTGATAATATTTCTTTATACTTTCAAAAAAAGTTTAATTCAGATGAAGTTTACCAATATAGATTAAGGCACACTAAGTTGTGGGCTCGATTCACGTTCAGAGTAATGAAATATTTCTTTCGAGGTTTTTTTTCCCACCCAATATTTGATAAAACAGACAATTTGGTTTGAAAATAGCGTGGGGGAAAAGAGTTTCTAACTCTAGGTTCCTCCAAGACATTGTCCGTTAGATGAGGGAACCCGACGACGCTGAGTTTCGTCTATCTAAGAAGGCTGGAGAAACATTTAGTTTTTTTCATATATGAGGAGTGCTCTATCACAACCATATTAAAATGTGATAAATTTCTATGTTAATGGTTAAAAAAGAGAGGAAAACAGGACACGACACGTTTCATATAAATATATTTATTTTATTAAAAAAATAAAATAACATAATTTTTGAGTATGAAATATGTATGTACGAGCTCGTGTGTGTTTGACGTAACAAATAATAGGTATTTGTTATCTTAACGCATCTATCGTAGTTAAAAAAAATCTGAGTATCGGGAAGCGGAAATCTAGTACACTACACTATTTTCACTTTCTCCAATTTCCGTTTATCTTTGAAATATTTTGTGGTGTGTGGCGGAAAATAATTATAGAAGCTGATAATAGCTTTGTTTATATTAAAGTTTATTTAGTTATACTAAAATATTATATTTTTCTCCAAGTGGTAATGGAACCCCTGACCCTCGTGGACTATTAATTAATATTAGCTTTTTTTGTAAGTCATATATATCTCTAGTCATTAAATCTTATTAGCGGAACACAACACCACGCTTTGTCTTGTTACAACAGCAAGGAAATGAAAATAATTTATTGCCTCAAGTGAGAATTGAAACTATAACTGTTGCGTGTAGTCAGACGCTGTGCTGATGCATCATTATGGTCTTATTCTTTTTCTATTTCTTGTAATAATATCTTAATTGTATAATATCTTATTTATCTTAATTGTATTTAATAATGAAAATGTTTCTTTGTTTCAGGACCCCTACCTAACGTGACAATGGTGGATTTGGGATTAAAAGAAGGTATTATTTTTATTTGTTATATATCTATATTAGGTATATAGGTAGGTAGGCTAGGTATATTATTTCGATAATAATGTTATCTTCTGTTATTATTTAAAATATATTACTTTACTATTTTATTTATTTATTTAACTTGCTAACGCGCAGATTTCAAGGTTGGCAGCAAAATTGGGAGGCATATTAATTTCCTCGCTTTAGTAGATAAAGGCCCTCCAACCAGGTGGACCGACGACCTTAAGAAGACAGCGGGAACCCGCTGGATTCAAAGGGCGCAGGACCGGACGGAGTAGCGAGCATTGGGGGAGGCCTATGTCCAGCAGTGGACCTTAAAAGGCTGATGGATGGATGAGTAGATAAAGCACGTCGTTGCGTTCCAAGTTCCAACTCACCACTTAATGAGCAATTTCCATTGACACGATAAGTTGGCGGTTTATGGGGAACTGAGTGTCTTAACACTCTCTCACTCCTCTACCTACCCTGCTCTTCGGAAAAAAATGAAAGCTATTAAATAAAGATTAAATAAATGTTACATACAGAACAAAGGAAGCCAAGCCTTTGAATAGTTTTGAGTAGATAGTAATCTCATAAGAATATATGAGCTTGTTTTTTTATCTCAGTATTACCCATATGAAATAAGAAGTGATCATTTATCATCTCCTTTTACTTACGAAAAAAAAAGAAAGAAATACCAAAGAAAAGAAAGAAAAATATAGTATATACAATATTTGAAGCAATATTTGTAATATATTTTTTTAAGTAACGTGACTATGACAATTTTTACATTACGGTATATAATATGAAACCCTAAACCATTTTAGATTATTTTATCGTCGGAAACTTAGTATACCCCAAAATACTCTATAGAGTATTTTGTGAACGAAAATACTCTTTTTAAAATAATTTAATACATTTATTAATATTTTTTTTGAAAATATAGAATTAAATAAAGTTGTCATTTATACAACGATAAATATTTTTTTCTCTTACTGTTGCTTCGGAAAAAGACGATAACATCTTAAATTCACATTGTCGTTATTGCTTCGCATTTCCAGGTAGCTGTGCATTAGGTGATGTAGTGTACATGCCAGGGGACGAGTTCCCGGGCACCAGTCCGTGCGAGCGCTGCTCGTGCTCCAACGGTGGCGTGCAGTGCGCCAAGCAGCGCTGCGAGCCGCGCCCTGGGTGCAAGGCTGTGCATAGACCAGATCATTGTTGCCCTACGTACCAATGTGGTAAGGGTTATATATTAGATAATTATTATCGAATATTACCTGAAAATTATTTTTACTTCATACCAGCTTTTAGCTGCGGTTACTCCCGCGGGATTAAATGAATATAATAAAGAAAGATTTAACGTGATTTAATACTGACTAACCATCGATGACGTTAAAGACCATGCGTAAATAAATACCCTCACAATTCAGTTTATACAATTAAAATTTTGATATTGTTAAATAGTTAAAAAAGGAAATACTTTATACATTGCTTCTACAAGATATATACATAAATTCTATTTTTCTAAGAAAAATANGCTGCATCACTATTTATTCTTTTTCTATTTATTGTAATAGTTTTATAATGAAAATGTTTCTTTGTTTCAGGACCCCTACCTAACGTGACTATGGTGGATTTGGGATTAAAAGAAGGTATTATTTTTATTTGTTGTATATCTATATTAAGTATATAGGTAGGTAGGCTAGGTATATTATTTCGCTAATAATGTTCTATTATTATTTAAAATATATTACTTTACTATTTCATTTATTTACTAGCGGCCCGCTCGCGGTTTCACCCGCGTGAACTATGTTATTATTAATTTCTGTCTCCATGACTACGTCCTAGTGACGTCTATGCAAAATTTGAGACTCCTAGCATTTGTAGTAACGAATTTTCATACAACTTTCGACCCCAAAAACAACCCCTTAGAAGTCGAATATTGCAAATTCCCGTCTTAGCGAGCACCTACGTCCTATAAGTAACTCCTATGCAAAAATTGAGATTCCTAGCACTTGTAGTTTCTGAGATTTCGTGTTGAGTGAGTGACCTTTCGATTTTACATATATAGATTTAACTTGCTAACGCGCTGATTGCAAGGTTCGGAGCAAAATTGGGAGTCGCTTTGGAGTGTCATAACACTTGATTCTCTCTGCCTACCTCGCTCTGCAAGAAAAAATGAAAGCATTCATCATCTTTTACTTCTAAGAAATACCATATATATAATATTTTAAGCAATATTTGTGATATATTTTTGTAAGTAACGTGACTATGACTAAATTTTTACATTATCTACGGAATATAATATGAAACCCTAAGCCATTTTGGATTCTTTTATCGTTGGAACTAAGGAGTATTTTATAAAAGAAAATACTCTTTTTAAAATTATTTAATACATTTTAATATTTGTAAGTTGTAATTTATGCAACGATAAATAATTCAGTTCTCTTACTGTTGCTTCGGAAAAAGACCATAACATCCTTAATTCTCATTCTCATTATTGCTTCGCATTTCCAGGTAGCTGTGCGTTAGGTGATGTAGTGTACATGCCAGGGGACGAGTTCCCGGGCACCAGTCCGTGCGAGCGCTGCTCGTGCTCCAACGGTGGCGTGCAGTGCGCCAAGCAGCGCTGCGAGCCGCGCCCTGGGTGCAAGGCTGTGCACAGACCAGATCATTGTTGCCCTACGTACCAATGTGGTATATATAACATATTAGAAAATTATTATCGAATATTACCTGAAAAATATTTTTACTTCATACTAGCTTTTAGCTGCGGTTTCTCCCGCGGGATTAAATGAATATAACTAAGAAAGATTTAACGTGATTTAATACTGACTAACCACCGATGACGTTAAAGACCATGCGTAAATAAATACCCCTACAATTCAGTTTATACAATTAAAATTTTAATATTGTTAAATAGTTAAAAATGAAAATACTTTATACATTGCTTCTACAAGATCTATACATAAATTCTATTTTTCTAAGAAAAATAATTCAACTAAAAAAGGCTAGTCTGTCTAGCTGATCTATGCTAGAAAGTACATTAAAAGTTTTTAAATTATTTTCCAGAATGTGAACAAGAAGGTCGTATTTACGGCAACGGTGAGAAGTTGGTGGACCCACAAGATCCGTGCCGTGTGTGCTACTGTCAGGGTGGCGAGGTGGTGTGCCGTCGTATCGCGTGCTTTGTGCGGGATGACTGTCAGCCGCGACTTGTACCGGGAAGATGCTGTCCGGAATACGATAACTGTCCTGTGGGAGGTTCGTATTGAAAAATCGTGGCTTAGTGTTAGTGGGACTAGATGGATAAAACTTTGCCCAATAAAAAAAATATGGGAAAAAAGAAATTTGTAAATTTTAAAAACCATTTGTAACTAGGTTTCGTATACTATTATATGCCTTAACAAAATCAAGTAGTAGTAGTCCGTATGTAGAAAAGTCTTTAATTTATTTTATTTTCTTTTTCAGATGGAACACCTTTGCCAGGGATTAGTTCATCAGTTTCAAGTGTACCATCCTATAACGACATGGAAACAAGTGCGGCTCCTTTACCACCTAGCGAACCAGTCAAACCTGAGATCACTATTAAAGAAATAACGCCTGTATCAGAAATTCCAGTTTTAACGGATGTAAAGATCAAAGAAATTCTACCGTCATCTAATATTGAAGTTGCCGAATATGTATCATCGAAAGCACCACCTATTCCACGAGAAGCTACCTCTGAAAGTGTATCTAATGACGCGAAATCACAAATTGATAGTTCCAAGCCCAAAGAAGTGGTGTCACTCCCATCAATAGCTCCTGAACTGTCTACGTCGCCTGAAAAAACATTAGATAATAATATTCCACCGTCAAAAATCAGCTTATCAACTGAAGAATCAGCAAATGATATCGTACCTTCTAAAATTCCCAATATCGTCCCAATGATGGGTCCGTCAATACCCGACATAAGTCCTCTAACTACTAAAGCAGCAATAATTGAAGAGGAAGATATGGATCACAACCCAGCCTTCCCGCCCATCCCTGACGATTTGTTTTTAGTTTTGAGCAATCATGAAGAAGGAATGCCCGAACAACCGTTAGACAATGAACATGTGCCAATGGATCATGAGGTCAAAGTCTCAATTGTGTCAAGTTCTACTCAAGAACCAATATTTAAAGAAAGTCCTGCGACGACAATAAATTACGTATCTGCAATGACTAAAGATAATGTTCCAGACACGTCTGCTGAATCAAGCACCTACAGAGATACAACTATTAGTACACAGTCTCCTCTAACAAAGGAAAACACAATGTTAAACATGAGATCTGTGATTCCGACTGAAATCTTAAATTCGCCGTCTTTAATCTCTGATGAGGTGACTGGAGATATTTTAGATGCTACAGAAGGACCAGCTACAACAATTGTGCTTGATGAGCCATCACCTCCAAACGACAGTTCCGCAGATGTTTCTGCCAACATAGAAAAGATAGAAACACAAGTTGATGAAAATCAAAATATTTCAGAGGTGGCTAGTAATGAAACTGTAGTCGATAATACAATATCAACTGAAGTTTCTCAACCAGCTATTGCTTTGGATGAGACGACAAACACGGCGTCTAAATCTACAGAAGTACTTTCTGAAACTGAATTCAGTTCTATACCCATTGAAACTAGTGATCAAAATCCACATGAAGTTTCTGAGCCTGAAAAGGATAGTAATACCTCTGATTTGTCACCTGACCCATTAAGTACAGAGATTACTAGATTATCATCTAACGAAGAGGAAGTCATGTCAATTTCTCGAGCTCTTCCTTCGGAAATTGAACAATCATTTGAAAATGTTGAGACCACGGAATTTATACTAACTTCATTTGGTTCCCAAGAAAGTACTACCGATGCTGTGGAACTTATCAATGTAGCGTCAGATTCCGATAAGAATTCTGCTTTAATAGAACCTAATCAACGAAATAACAATGTTCTCACTGATCTAATAAATTTGGTGGGTGATGTTGCATCTATTAGTGATCACACCGATGGACCAGATGCTGAACGTCCAGTTTCAAGCGCTACCACCATTTCCGATTCTGAAGAGCTTATCCCAGTTAACGTTGCCGCTGGTTATAAGAGCAAGAACAAAAACTGGAATCTCAATTCCATCACAGAAGCGTCGTTCAAAAATAAGCAACAAAACAAGCAAAAAGTCGTGGAAATCGAAGGTGATGACAACGAGTCTATAACAGATTTACCACCACCAAACGACAAAGTTGAACCTACAACCCGCTTGCCAATCATTGACAACGTATCACACGATAAAAACAACAATAAAACTGAAGTAGCAGACAAGAAGGATATAGAAATAATTACACAATCTTACGTTCCAACAATCATCAATCGACGACCGACGAAGGTTGTGATGAAGAAAGAGGAGAAGCCGGCTGAGGACACTAGTGACGTCAGCAGCGACGCGCCGGACCTCTCCGCTGAGAGCGCGACCCCGCAGTGAGCACGCTGACGGAACCTCAGCTTGGCATTTAAAACTATAAAATAGAGACTAATAGATTATCGTCAATTGGTATAGATTATGAATTTATTAGTAGTTGGACAAATTATTTATAATTAGTGTAGTTTAGAGTAGTTTATTTATTTTAGTGAGAGTAACGTGTAAGCAAGTAAGCTAGTCAAGTGACTGCAGGCGCCTGCTGTCGACGCCACGTTGCCATTTCTGCTACTTTATTGTTTTTATTATTGAATAATGTTGCCAGATGCTCAAATATATTAGCAATTATATTAATTATTTGATATTTAAAAATTATGTTGTACACAATGTTAAGAACATTGTAATTGATATTTTTTATATAAATATTATTCTATTGTGTTATTTTTGTTTGGTTAGACAAAAAATGGAATATGAGGTCTGTCGGTCATCTTAAGTGATGAGTTAAAAATGTTGAACCACTCAGTTCTCGATAAAAATAATCTTTATTATTATCATTATTTTATTACGTAGGCAGTCCTAGTTTTGGAAAACTATTTGTTTTATAATTCAGTATCTATCCTCTGGCAACACTAATCAAGACGAATGCTCTCAAGAGCTCTATCATTTCGTAGATGTAGATCTTTGACGGTCGATCCGCGAATTTCAATCTTTTGTTCAATTAATCTCAATTAACTGTAACAAAAATATTAAGCTAGTTTTGACATGAAATACCAAATTGAGATTGAACTGGGAACTGAACAAGATTCAAACAACAATCTAGATTTAGTCTTGATCCGATTAATACTCAAACCAAACTCAATTATGGTTTGATTGAAGTTTAGTCTAGATTTAGTTTAGATTTAAACTAGATTCAAGCAAGATTTAATCTAGATTCAACTATTCTTGATGTAGATCGATTTAGTTAAGAAACTCCTTAGTCGACTCCGAGTGTAACGCCCTTCGTAAAGGTACAAATCAAATTTTATAATTATTAATAGAATAGCGAGTATATGTGAACGCACATAGATTATTTATCGCACTTATGTGTATGTAAGGAATAGCTTTTGCTCTGAAGGCTCAAATATATTAAGAAAAAAATGCTTTCGTTGAACGTTTAACATTTTATTTTAAATTTAGATTGGTTATGGCAATTTAGTTTTGTTTATCAACTATAAAACTAGATATGATTTTCTTACCAAAATATAAAATATTACTTGAAAATAAAATTGCTAAACAAAAACGGTTAGCGTTTTTATATGAAAGTTTTCATTTCTACCTACTTTTTGGCCACCGAGGGCTCAGTTAAGTCGTCGTCCGCTAAGGGAGGTGCTCCTTCTTGCTCCGGAAGACTTTATCTTTTCCCGGGCAATAAGCGCACGTGCTCATTTATTATTTTATTTAAAATTGTTTTTTTTACAAATAAAACAAATTAGACTGAATGCTCGTTTTCTTTATGTCCATTTTTTATCGATCCTTGCTCTGTAGATTTCGGTAACATATTGTATATATATAATAGTGTGTAATATTTAGATGTTATTTTATTAGATATTTTATCTTAGAAGCAAGAATTGCTTCTGCTTATAACTGCTTAACGATATTGAGATTAAATTATTTTTATGCCTTTGTTTCTATTTATGTTCTTTTGTACGATTTTATAAGAATATACCAATATTTTATATATATATATATATATAATAACACGATGAAAAGATAAATTCAACAAATATAATGAAATCCCGAAAAAAAATTAAAAATATTTTTATTTTAGATTGAAGATAAAAAGGTTCATGATTATATAAATAAACAAGAAATAAGTTTTACATATTTTCATGAAGGACCACAATCTCTTGATACTGTTATTCATATTTACTTAAATCAACTGATATCTAACCTGTGATGTCACTCATGTGATCCAAGTCCATGGCAGCGGAAATTTGTAAAAATCTCCCTATAGAGATGCTAACAATATAAATAAATTGTAACAAAAGAATAACAATTACGACGTAGCTTGATGAAACCGTATGGCTTTTCGTTTTCATTTCCGAGGCGCGGGTTCAAATCCCGCTATTTATACGTTTCTAAAAAGGAATTAAACGTATATTTATATTTTATTGATAGCATACATATCTATCTATATATATAAAAGGATTTGTCCTCACTGACTGATTTAAGACGCACGCACAGCCGTAACCGCTAATGGTAGAAACGTTAAATTTGGACAAAAGTTTACTTTCGTAATCTGGACATCCACTAAGAAG
>JAKRZM010000141.1:451395-491623 GCA_036379175.1 Heliconius cydno galanthus
TATATATATATAGCTATATATATATAAATATATATATTATAAAAAGTTAAAAGTTTAACAACCAGTGGCTTAAACTGTATAATAAGTGCACGTTAAACATGTATAGTTGCCGCCCCACGCGGCTTCGTAAAAGACAAACGCGAGCGTCAATGGTATTACGAAATAGACACTTATTATATACATAATATGTACTTAAATATTTTTATCACTTCACGTTTGCGGTTCTGAAGTTATTAGTTAGGAACTTGGGAACTTTTTTCCAGCTTCACATTTCATTAGACGAAGGGAACTTGAAACATAGAGGGCGGAAGTTAACGCTACATTTTGTCTTGCTAGAGCAATTTTCTTTTAATTAAAGAGATATTTACTAATAAAAATAATTAATTCCCCTTGTGTGTATTGCCTACTGAATCTAACTGTTTACAGTGAAACGGTGCCCCTATTGCGCCTAAATAATGGAATATTCGTAAATGTACAGAATAAAAAAACTTACAACATTTTCTAAGCCCGCCTTACTAATGATGAAACTCTACCCTAGAGTAAAATAAAAAAAAATAAAAATAAACAAAGACTAAATCGACATGTTAATGTTGAATTTTTTTTACTTGTTGTACCCCACTTGTAGCAGGATAGGCAGAGGAGTCCTAGTATTTCGCATTCCTATTTTTTATCTCCATTTTCAGAATTTTTCAAGGGTATTAAGTGAAAGAAATCAACCTCGCGGTTTTTCTTTACAGTCAAATCCTACTGACTGCACCAACGGCTCAGTACTCATTATTTATTAATTAGAGTTAATAATATCTCTGGAGATTGCAGTAGTTTATACAATAAAATGTTTATGTATGTAAATATACCGACTCGCAAGGCTAATAAAATGTAACGACATTTCTTACAACTCCTCACAGTGTAATCACAAGAGTCAACAATTGAAACAATTAGTTTTACACACGGTTCTTAATTATGGTTTTTATAATTTAAAAGCTAATGTGAACTAAATTATTATTTATGTATATATTTGTTTTTTATTAGCTGGGGTTTGAGTAATAAATTATTGAATATACTTGCAGAATCCCACGGGTTCCTCTATGTCAGGGTAGCAAGAAAAAAAGTGTTCATATATTTATTTTGGAAAATTGCCTGTTGAGTGACGACGTTATAGCTGAAAAATAAAAATAATTATTAAGCCATTTCGCCACGACTTCTTCCTTAAGCTTTATATGTAATATATAGAAAATTGAGTCACTTAGCCTTTTCTAGAAAATAAAGTTGAGGAAATATTTTTTCAGGTTTAATTTTTATATATAAATTTTAAATTATTGACTAACATACAGAATACTAAATTATACTGTTACTTTAGTTTCATTGTCCAGAATCCAATTCGCACGTTTAATTTTGAAACTGTTACATTACAAATACTCATTTTAAGAATGTACCTATGTTTATTTAAATTTTAACAATTACTGTGCCCCAGTATGATGGCGTGTGATTTTTAGTCTTTTATACTCATAAATCTCACAACACAGCACAACGTTTGACTAGCACAGTTATGGGTTCTATTTCCACTCAGGAGAATTAATTATTGTCCTCATCAAGACTAGCGTGGTGTGGAATTCCGAAACTAAATATAACAACAATTTGTAAAATAATATTTATTCTTCACACATATATAGCTTTATGAAAAACAGTTAAAAAAAGTAACTATTAAAAAAATGTCGTATAATTTCATCCTTGTAAATTACACGTAATAGCTAACTAAGGAAAAATCTTAATTTAATATATTTTATATAGAGAATGTTTGTATTTCGTCAAATTTATTTATAGATAATAAACTTTTTTAATAAAACCTAAAGCTCTATCAACAGACTGACAAAGTTCCATTCATAACTAATTAAAGCCAAGAGCTCCAGTTATCAGGGTGTTCATTAAGTCCAGATCAGGTCCCGCCAGTCTCGCGCAGCGCGTCGCCGCGGACGCACGTCATGTCCCCATATTACCTGATAGTCTTATTCGCGTGCGCCTGCGCAGGTTCGTTGGGTCGACGACCCCTGTGATATATGTCTCAGAACAGTATAGAAATGATCTTGCCAAACTTTATGTTTTTGTTTGGAAAGAAAAAGGCATTTTGGTTATTTAAAATATTTTTGAGATACTGTTTATTATGTGATCGTTTTAATTTTAAATTTTTCATACATTTGATTTATAACATCTAAATAAGCCTTTTTCTTTCTTTTTATAAATCAATTTTTGTCAATAATCTCTATATATTTAATGTAGACAACTCTGAAGTATATTCTGAGGTTCGATAAATAAGCGCCCAACGTATCCTAAGGTGTTTTTTTTGCCCTGCAACGCGAATTTTATCCTTGAGTCTGGGTCCATGTCTTTTATTCTTTTTAAACACTGCTGTAAGTATACACATAATTATGCCGGAGGCCTCTGCTTTAAAATAAGGCAAAATCTACAGGTATCTACTATACCTGTTGGTGTTTTAAGAAATATATGAATAATATTTATTTAAGTTATAAGATTAAGCCTTTTTTTAATTAGATTATTGATAACTCTACATCTTATATTAATTGCTATGAAAAGACATCAACGCGCTCGCTTCTTAGTTTAAATCGTCTTTAATTTGACTAGTCTTGATTTTTTTGTAGTTAAAGTGTAGTTATTTTTTGTATTGAGTTTTTTTTATTTTACTTACTTATTGAACTTTTAGTTGTTATAAAATGTACGAAAATTAGAGCTATGTTTTATTCATTTCAAACCTGATTTTTTTTGAAAACATATATCTATCTAATGATTTTTTCTTAGAAGCTTTTAAAATTAACGGTATTATTTCTTTTTTATATTCAATCCACTCATTTTTTATTAATATCACTTTATATTTATAGATTTTTTTTATAAGTATCCTTCAATGTATTAAATATATTGGCACCAGCACAAAATACATACTTTTCAGCTAATTTGAGCTGTTATTCAAACGACATCACTACAAAATCATTATTTAACTTGTTCATCGTTTTCTGTCATCTTACCAATTTACAATAACAAAAATACTTACCAATTTACAAGAAGTAAAGACTAGACCAGACCTTCTCGAAAGGTATATATGAAGTGGTTGATGACAATGAACGAGGCGAAAGAGGTCGGGCAGGGTCGGTATCGTTTGGCACTTTATTTCCTCTGGTTGCCTTAAGTAAAAAGAAAGAAACTAAAAAAGCGTATTTACGTATTTCAAAGGAAATTATACAGAACAATAAGCAAAACGCACTAAGCTTACACATAAACATATGAGTCAAGTGTGTCAGTAGTTCACCTTTTCAAAATAAGGATGCCTAATTACAAGCACAAAAGATGCTCGAGTCAAGAGCAAGTACGTATACTTTCTTGAAAATGCGTACTAAATATTTACACCTTAAAATTATAAATATATGAATAGAATATTAGGATTTTCGTTATATTTTCTTATTCAATGCATGAGTAAGTTTCGATAAATGTATTATATTAATGTATATAGTCACAATTTTCTTTGTGTGGATTTTAGGACGTAATATAAAATACAGTTTTCACTTGTTTTTGTTGAAATAAGGAGAATCCTCTCTTAGTACAGCTACACTCCTACACTCCATCATCTACCTACATGCTAAATTTCAACTTTCTAAGCCCAGTGGTGTCGTATGCGCATTGTTTTTTAGTCACTCAGTGAAGGAAAAGAGTTATAATTTACTCGAGACGTTCTTTAAATATTACCATTTTTTCTAACAATATAGGTATTTATATTATTGTAATGTGATTTGTGTTGAGTTATGATGGCATACTGTTACCAATGATTTTTTGAATATATTATAAAATCATCATTATTTTATTAATTTACAGCATACTATAATGAAAAATGGCGAATACAATCAATTACATTTGTGTCATATGTAATTTGGGTATACTAATCGAAAATCGAAATATTTTATTTGTTGTTCAAAAGCTTATTTATAAATAAGCTTATGTGTTTTTAGCTTTACGCTGTATCCCACACATAGCAGGGCAGGCAGGGGGGACCTGGGAACCTAGTGTAAAGATTATTACTTACTATGATTATCATAAGATTAATTTATAATAAGATATGAACGTATTTAAATGGTAGACAAGTCAAGGGGAACCTAATCTAATTATAGTATTATGTAATATAGTACCCTCAAATTTAAGAAAAAATAAAAAACCCTTTAACATACCAATTTCTCAGGAACTTAGGGTTTAAGTTATTTCTTTGAAGTCGTAATAATATTAAACGAAATCAGTTTTTGATATCATATCTATAGCTGCTTAAAATATACTTTAAAGTCCATAAAAGCTGTCATTAAAAAAGCATAAAAATTTTATAGCTATCAAAATTTAAGACGTGTAATAATCAGACTTTTTGATATTTGAAACTTTTAATTTACTTACTTTTATGTGCACTCATTTCAATTCCCTCATTTGATGGTAGAACTTAGTGATAGGACACTCCGTTATTCATCTTAGGCATCCGTTAGGGATATTTTGAGTGGACCTTGTGTGTGGTGTTAATACTTCTACCGTTTACTCAACCAGATTGCCTATGCTACCTAACTATAAATGCGTTACACTGAATCCTGCATATAGTAGAGTAGGTAGAGGGAACCCGGTAGGCTAATGTTAAGACCCTCCATTCCCATAATATATTTTTATTCCCCATTAAAACTATGATGATTTAACAACCATACATTTAACATCATCTAACTAACGTTCGATATCCATTAAGGTTAAGGAATTATTTCCATTCCAACGCAGCGTTGATTTCCACGCAATGTCTTTAAAAATAAATGGAAAATGGGGAATGGAATATACATTAACTTACCTTTGCCAAAAGAGAAAAAAAAATCTACTAGATATAATCAGAGTTAAATATGAAAATGCAAGAAATGAATAGTTTTTTTTTGCGTCAGTACAGCCTGAATGACTCAAATGATGGTAACGGTTCTACGTAACAATGTGTTCATTGTTTCAAACTATTCCACTTACTATTTTAAACTGAAGACGGTGTATGCGATAAATATCTATAAAATTAATAAAATCTTTGACTTTAAAATCTAAGATCTATTAAAGTCTTTGCGTGGAGTTGGTCTCCATAGGCAATTTCTCGAAATTTGTCGGTAAAGGGAAACCGGAGTATCTTAACACTATGTTCCCTTTCAGCCTACTCTACTTTAGGCAGGATAAGAGCTAAGAAAGATCTATAATATATGTTTTAATAAAAAATATTATTAATAATATATAATTTGTGTACTAGTGTAAAATTATTTAAAAGCTTCTTATGGGCTTTAATTTTAAAGGAAAAAAAACTTGAACTTTCAAGTCGCTCGTTGGTCACAAGCGGAATCTTAATCACTCATAAATAAAACCCATTGTTTCACCAGTAATTATTCTCATTAGAACGGAAAAAGTGCGTCGGTCCGAGTCGTCTGAGACACCGACTAACGATTACATGTAATTCTTACTGTCGTTTCCACTGATATTTTTTGTGTTGACGCGCTCTCCTGGACGTATTTCTTGTGGCGTTCACCGTTTCTCATTTCCTGCCTATTTTAGATATTTGGATATCTTATATATGTAGGCGTTGGTTTACTGGTCTTGTATAACGACGGTTGTGGTTTCGGTTCCCATTTGGGGTAATTAATTGTATTTAATCAATTTTCCTTCAATTTTCCNTATCCGTTAAGGTTAAGGAATAATTTCCATTAAAGCCCAGTGTTGATTTCCACGCAATGTCTTTAAACATAGACGGAAAATGGGGAATGGAATATACATTAACTTACCTTTGCCAAACGAGAAAAAAAAATCTACTAGGTATAATCAGAGTTAAATATGAAAATGCAAGAAATAAATAGTTTTTTTTCCTCAGTACAGCCTGAATGACTCAAATGATGGTAACGGTTCTACGTAACAATGTGTTCATTGTTTCAAACTATTCCACTTACTATTTTGACCTGAAGACGGTGTATGCGATAAATATCTATAAAATTAATAAAATCTTCGCCTATATATATTTTAAAAGAAACTGACAAATCGTAGCGTTGAACTCCGCTATTCCATATAATAGGCAATGTTTCTAAATTGTCGGTAAAGGGAGACCGGAGTAACTTAACACTATGTTCCTTTCCTGCCTACTCTTCTTTAAACAGGATAAGGACTAAGAAAGATCTATAATATAATATGTTTTAATAATAATTATTATTAATAATATATTATCTGTGTACTATTGTAAAATTATTTAAAAGCTTTTTATGGGCTTAATTTTAAAAGAAAAAAAAACTTAAACTTTCAAGTCGCTCGTTGGTCACAAGCGGAATCTTAATCACTCATAAATAAAACCCATTGTTTCACCAGTAATTATTCTCATTAGAACGGAAAAAGTGCGTCGGTCCGAGTCGTCTGAGACACCGACTAACGATTACATGTAATTCTTACTGTCGTTTCCACTGATATTTTTTGTGTTGACGCGCTCTCCTGGACGTATTTCTTGTGGCGTTCACCGTTTCTCATTTCCTGCCTATTTCAGATATTTGGATATCTTATATATGTAGGCGTTGGTTTACATATAACTTGTACTTGTAACATAAATAGGCACGACGGTTGTGGTTTCGATTCTCAGTTTGGGGCAATTAATTGTATTTAATAAATTTTTCTTCCATTTTCCAATTTTTTTTAACCATATCCATGCTTAGGTTGAAGGAAGGAAATCTCTATTAAAGACAAAGTCACTTTTTCTAACAATGTTATAAAATAAAGCAAATAGAATACTTTGAAATATTTTCATTTCGTGTATCAGTAGACGTAAAACTATTATTACAATAAAATATGGATTACTCGTAGTGTTAATATATGCAAACGTTACCGCTAGATCTCGTTTTGTATTTTAAATGTTATCTTATTCCCAAACAGTATGGTTTAAAATAGCTTGACTTATTTGTCCTGTAGCCATATTATGAATGGTAGTACAAATGTTTATTTCTAACCGGAATAGCTTAATGTATGGCAGATGCCACTGTTGTAGACGCTAAGGCTTAAAAGCTAAACTTATACTTTGAAATTTAATACTGTTTTTAATAAAAATTCATTGTTATGGCGTAGTTTGGACTTGTCTAGTCCATTTTTTATTCCATATATTACAGCCTTCCCTGTAGGAAAGAAGAAAGAAGGAACTTAGTGTTAACCTCTTAATTTTTGAGACATTGCGAGACGAGTGGCAGAATTCAACGCTACGCTTTGTCTTGAAATGGAAATAGTTCTTTAGAAGCTACAAATTAAAAACGTGTATAATCGAACTAGACTAGTGTTGACACAAGTCCTATATAAATTCTAATAGGTAAGCGTGAAGCAATGTACCGTTACTAATAATATAATACACTTAAAAAGGGTAACAAAAATATTTTTTTAAAGATTTAACAAATACAACACAAATTTATTAAGTTATATTACTTGTAAATCTAATAGGCTGATATAAGAAAACTAGTTTTTAATGTATTATCTATCAGAAGTTGTTCGGGTTTTCCCGATCGTATCGAAACTCAATGGAAGCAAAGTTTAATGACATTTGAGCAAACACACGCCGTTGAAAGCTTTAAGGTAATAGAATTATTATATTTTTTTATAAAAAAAAAACTAGTTTTTATCTGCGGTTTTGCCAGCAATAGCCAAATGTATTATTAGGAGTACCTACACATAGTCCGAGGGGGCTTTGATTGTAGTTAGACGTACAGACATGAGTTACATCTATAAATGCGCTGTCAAATACTGAAGCATATCACAGTTTCTAAGATTAGCGCGTTCAGCCAAACATACAAAAAAATAATGATTTTAAATACCTTATAATATCAAATGAGGAAATCCGGAAGAGACATAGCCAGAGTTACCGACATAGCTCAAAGAATTGGTAAGCTGAAGTGGCAATTTGCGGAGCATATCTGTCGTAGAGCCGACGGCCGCTGGAGCAGACGAGTCTTAGAGTGGAGACCCCGTACAAAACGACCCCCTGCCAGATGGGCCGACGACATAAAGAGGTTGGCGGGAAGCAGATGGGTCCAAAAAGCTGAGGATCGAGGCCTATGTCTAGCAGTGGACAAAAGATGGCTGTTGATGATGATGATGATGATGATGATGATATCAAAATGAAATCAAAAAAATCACAAATATAGCAACAATACATAAACTGTAATAAAACTAAAGTTACATTGTAGCATGTACCGTACTAATCGCTAAAAATATAATATACTAATGCCACACACAATGGATCCCACGACACTGTATAAGGTCGTGCGAACGTACGTCCGGCATCGAACCCGCGACCGCTGGGAATTATTCAAACTCGCCTATTGTTTTAACGAGCTAGATGCATTAATCATCTATAAGGAACACGTTAAATCATATGAAATGCAAATATAACCGTTCTTCTTTATTGTACACTAATATTTGAATAAATATTTCTTTAGGCTAGTCGTCTCGCAATGGCACGAATATGTGACTGTGAATGCGACTGGTTGTCGGTTCGATCCCAGCGGAGAAATAAAGAAAATTCAATTTGTCTTACGTATTTTTGATGACTTTTGGCAAAAACCTGGATTAATGCCAGGAAGAAGGAAGGAAGAAGTTCCTGGCATTAATCCCGGCTTTTGTCAGGGTCTGCCTTCTTACTCAACCTACTCCACTTTGCACGTTCTTTAGCGTCCTCAATGGTTAGACCATCGGCTCTCATGTCCTTCATCACATACCAAACAGCGAATACCGATAACATATAGATCCTATATGCTATTAAAATTATAATAATTTTCTCAATATTCTATGTATATACGTAGAAGAGATAACTAAAAGAAATAAAAAAGGCAAATGATTACTTAATTTAATGAATCAAATTAAATTTCATTATCGCAATTACGAGCACTTCCTTATATACGAGTATATTATAATTGTGATACTCATCAAAGGCAAAAAACATACATATATCTAAATATAAAATGTGTAATTATTCTAAGTTTGATAGACAGCGTGTCTAGTTTTTACTATTTATTATGTAAGTCGATGTGGGGTTCGTAAAAAATATTATAGTTCAAGTTTTTTTAACATTCACGACTGTATCTAATTCTGGATAAAACCTTATAAGAGAGACCAAAATAACATTTTGTACGTTTATCTTGATTTTTGATTGGGTATAGGTGTTATAATTTTTAATGAAATTAACTTAAACACGTTATATAAATTACAAAAAGTAATAACTAATGAGGTTTTTTACAGTCTATTTAATTCGTACAAAAACTTTAATTCATGCATTAACATGAATCAGCTTCACGCTGTTTCCCTCAAACAGCAGGGTAGGCAGAGGGAACTTAGTGTTAAGACTCCGTTCCCCACTTTCCGCCGAACTTTTCGAGGCATTGCGTGTTGAGTGGCGGAACTAAACGCCGGGCTTTTTGCTTTAGTGTCAGAGCAAAGAAATTAAAATATTAAACATTTTATTTCCTCGAACCCACAACCATTTACACTCGTAGTCTTTGCCCCTGTGCCACGATTGGCTGGAAGAAAAAGTTCTTCTGAATATTATCTAAAAACTAACTGATTACTGTTATGGACACGACTAAATCTTTTAATAAATTATCTATATATATAAAATCGAAAGGTCACTCACTCATCACGAAATCTCAGAAACTACATGTGCTAGGAATCTCAAATTTTGCATAGGAGTTACTTATAGGACGTAGGTGCTCGCTAAGACGGGAATTTGCAATATTCGACTTCTAAGGGGNGTATGGGAAAATTCTTAAATCGCCACCGATTTTTATAAAATTTGAAATTTAGACTCTTAAAAATATTTCATTGAACACATGTTTCATGGGTTATTAGATTCACCCTTAAATACGCAAGCGAAGCTGCGCGCGTCCGCTAGTATATTAATATTTGAATAAATATTTCTTTAGGCTAGTCGTCTCGCAATGGCACGAATATGTGACTATGAATGCGACTGGTTGTGGGTTCGATCCCAGCGGAGAAATAAAGAAAATTCAATTTGTCTTACGTATTTTTGATGACTTTTGGCAAAAACCTGGATTAATGCCAGGAAGAAGGAAGGAATAAGTTCCTGGCATTCATTCTGGCTTTTGTCAGGGTCTGCCTTTCTACTCAACCTATTCCACTTTGCACGTTCTAAAGAACGTGCAAAGGTGCTAAAGCGTCCTCATAATTTTCATCAATTTTTCTATATATTCTATGTACATACGTAGAAGAGATAACTAAAAGAAATAAAAAAGGCAAATGATTACTTAATTTAAAGAATCAAATTAAATTTCATTATCGCAATTACGGACACTTCCTTATATATACGAGTATTTTATAATTGTGATACTCATCAGAGGCAAAAAATACATACACATATCTAAATATAAAATGTGTAATTATTCTAAGTTTGATAGACAGCGTGTCTAGTTTTTACTATTTATTATGTAAGTCGGTGTGGGGTTCGTAAAAAATATTATAGTTCAAGTTTTTTTAACATTCACGACTGTATCTAATTCTAAGTAAAATCTTATAAGTAAGACAAAAATAACATTTTGTACCTTTATCTCGATCTTTGATTGCGTATGGGTATTTTAATTTTAAATGAAATTAAGTTAACCACGTCATATAAATTACAAAAAGTAATAACTAATGAGGTTTTTTACAGTCTATTTAATTCGTACAAAAACTTTAATTCGTGCATTAACATGAATCAGCTTCACGCTGTTTCCCGCAAACAGCAGGGTAGTCAGAGGGAACATAGTGTTAAGACTCCGTTCCCCACTTTCCGCCGAACTTTTCAAGGCATAACGTGTTGAGTGGCGGAGCTAAACGCCGGGCTTTTTGCTTTAGTGTCAGAGCAAAGAAATGAAAATATTAAACATTTTATTTCTTCGAGTAGGAATCGAACCCACAACCTGTGGCATTTATACTCGTAGTCTTTGCCCCTGTGCCACGATTGGCTGGAAGAAAAAGTTCTTTTGAATATATTCCAAAAATTAACTGATTACTGTTCTAAATACGACAAAATCTTTTAATAAATTATATTTTATATATGTATTTAACCCAGATTAAGTGAAGGCAGGCTAATTTGCAAATAAAATTGTTATCCGTTTCTAATACCATTATACTCTAGTGCTCTTGACCGACACCCACGCTGTACAAACAAACCATAAACTCGGGACTTAATTCTTAACCATGGGGTTTGCAAAATCTAATTGTTATTTGAGAATTATTTCTGCTATAGGTTAAGGTAGTACGAGTGTTAGAAGTTCAGGATTAGTTTATACAGTTGTGGTACTGGAGTCCAGGGTTCTTTTTCACCGCACTCAGGCAACTTTCTCATCGCATTCAGTATTATATTATAACTTCGTTTCAAGACAACGGAGTGCTGCCAACTCTCCTCCCAATTTTTTGTATGTCAAATGGCGAAACGTCTTGTTTCGTCTTCTTAGAGCGAGAAAGTGAAAATAATTCGTTCCCTCGAATAAACATCGAATCTACAGTCATCGCGTTGACATTCTGACGCAGTTTCTCTGAGCTACGATAGCCTTAAGTGTTGCTTATTACAGTTTTAATTTAATTATAGCAAAAATAAACATGCTGGTCTTCCATTAAGTATAAATTACCTAAGTATATACGTACATATATATATATATTTCAACACATATCCTTATATCATTAAATACCCAGTTAAAAACAGCAAAAAATATATGGCGACGCAATGGTGGCAATCGTTAATAAACTGCAATTATTACGGCATATATACCTGTAGTCTTTAATAGCGGAGATGCCGACCGAGTCTTAGTTAGTTTTTGCTCACTTTTATCATACCTCAGTATGCCTAGATCTGTCTTTCCTTGGTTATAAATAAAAATAAAGGTATAGTAATATTTATTAATTTGTTTACGACTTAAGCTCTAAGTTAGGTCTGGTATTTGGTCTATTTGTGCTATGTTAGTTGGGAATGTTGGTAATATGTAAGGTTTTTGTACTAAAGTTATTTAAATATACGCGTACACACTTATACTTAATTTGAAAGGTCAAGAGTTTGTTTGGTTGAACGCACAAATCTCGGAAACTACTGGTTGGATTTCACAAAATCTTTTTGCATTGGATAGTCCATTTATCCGGGAAGTCTATAGGCTATATTATAATAGTAGATATTAACACATACTATAAAAAGGTCTGATCTATAAAAAGGTCTGGTCCTCTGGTCAAAGCTACCTCCCGCACTTAGAGTTATTTTCAATTGGCCAGGCGGACGAAGTCGTAGGTCAAATCTAATATTAGTCTAGTCTTTTATTTATATATTTTTACGAGTTTTCTGATCATCACAATACAGGCTCTGGTTTCGTAAAGTTCAGTTTCGTTTCCAATTTTTCAAGATATTCATAATTATATAATATGGAAGCATTTGGACCTGGACTCAAGGTTATACTATTTATTACTAAAGTAGGTACTTTGGTGCTTATCCTTGCTTATAATATCACTAAACATCGTTTTTTTATTTATTATTTTATAAAAAAAATGTGTTCATTTTATTATATTGTGTAATTTTGCAGAGAGCAATGGTGACGATCAATTTTTTTTTCACGGTTCCAAACGATCTGTCAGTGAGTATAATTTTACCTTATTTTTGTTTTCTGGTGTAGGAGAAGTGGTTTTAAAATATGATTCATTACATGAAAAAAATCCTAATTTCCAGGTAAAACAGCAGGTTGCATCTACGAAGCTCGCTGGTACCCCCCATCAACAGTAGTGAGATCACGTGAACCCTGCCTGCAATGTGTATGTGCACAGGGCGCGTTGTCGTGCAGACGGCGAGCCTGCGCGCCTCTGCCTGAACCTCCACCAAGGTGCCATGTTGTACATGAGAAGGGGGAGTGTTGTGCTGAATTAAGATGCCCTGGTGAGAATTATTGACTAATTTTTGTAGCTTCACGCTTTATTCCCAGTGGGGTGGCCAGAGAGAACCGAGAGTCATAAAGATTGTTATTCTTAGATTTTATTTTATAATTTTCAGATGACCTTAAGCATTTAGAGATCACATCAGCCGCTCAAGTCGATGACACAGCAATAGAAACACCATCGTCAATTGATCATGGTATGTATTTAAAATATACAGGGATTGAATTCTTCTTAACTTACTTTTTTCTCACTGCATCCGGCATATAGCAGGGTAGACAGAGGGAACAAAGGAGTGCATGGGGGAGAGTACGTACGCGGTGCCCCGTTTTCGAATCATAGTTGAAAACCAGTAATAGTATATTTTTTACTGCAAAGTAATAGTTTAAAATATTAGTAATATTTTTTCTTAAAAAAAAGCAATTAATACATAATACATAAGATAATTTAATGTTATTTGAGTGTTTCCAGCGTGCGTGGAAGGCGGGGTGGTGTACGCTGCGGGGTCAGCGATGAGTGGAGGTTCAGCTTGCGAGCAATGTTTTTGCCTGGGGGGAGCGCGGCGGTGTGTCAGACCTGTCTGCCTCCCACCGCCACCCGGATGTAAGGCACGAGCTGCTTCCGGTGCCTGTTGCCCTCAGCGATACTACTGTGAACACAGTCCGTCTACTGATGTAGCTGTCAGTGGGAATATACATGGTGAGATATTGATTTAGATTTTTATACCATTTTTGAAATATTTTTTTTGGTAGCTTTGATATTAGCGATGTACATATGTATGAAAAGTTATTTTAAATCGTTCTAATAAAGTCAATTAAAATAAAATTTAACATACATATAAGGGTCATAATCAAAAAAAGTGTACATTTTGTGTCTTTTCTTGTCCCGCTACTTTGAATGCGTTTTAAAAATACAATTTTAAAGATAATTTAAATATTTTGCCATTTAAGATAAATTTACTTATTAACTTAAAGATTTTTGTAATATTTTAAATGTATTATGGCAAATAATAGTATTTTTTGTTAGTTGCAAAAAACTTTTCAAAATGTTTCCATACAATTTTTCGTATCCCATTCACCACTTTACTTTTTAAAAATTGATTTGTCACGAATATTTATGGTTTTATTTGATTTCAGATATGTTTATATTACTTTACTTTATGCATAATATTAAATAGAACTACTTTTATTGATACATTATTTAATAAATAATATATATGAATTAAGTAAATTTGTCCCAAAATATTGTCTTTTTGTTACTCAGGGCTAGTAACGTACAATTAAAATATGAACGCAATTATTTTGAATGGTATTTAATATTAGTTTTTATTGTGGCACCATTATTGTAAAAGTCAATGCTGTCGTAGCTACAACCAGTAGTGTTTTCGCAGCAGTAGAGGGGTTCAAATGTTTTAGAGTGAATGCATGAAATTACATCTCAGGGTTATAAACGGCTTTTATTTTGGTAAGTATTCTATAATTTCGTTTTCTTGTTTATGTTATTTGCTTCTTTTTACAAAATCTCAAAAAAGAACTTCAGTGCTTGCACATGCAACACGTGGCTTATGAGCAAATATTTAAAAAGGTTAGAATTTCTCAGACTTCATTCTCAATTTCGTTATATTTCGTTACGTAACGAAACTGAGAAAATATGAAGCCTAGTTCATAATTACGTTACCATCGGAAGATATGTATATAAAAAAAAAATTGCTGGCATATGAAAAAAATAATTGGTGACTTTTGATAACGTAAAGTAACTAAAAATAATGATTTTTAAGTTTTTTGCCTGTTTGCTTGTTTGTCTAATGTGTTTGTGCACGCTTATCTCAGAAACGGCTTAACCGATTTAGTTAAAAACATTTTTTTATTCTTCCTGAAATTAGTTGTGATTTCGTAATTACTAATTTTTTCTCTGGAGATAGTGAATTAATAAATATGTAGCTCAAGCGGGTGAGGCTTTTATTTAAAAACAAATACGTTATGTACTAGTGTTGTTAAAGATCTAAACAATAAACATAAAATATTATTAAATAAGTACCTATTGATACATATTTTTTAATTTTCAGTAACCGTCATGGCTCCTATGTCAAATGCTGAAAGACAATAAAGATATAGAGAACGTCTTAAACATACCAATCCTATTATAATCCTATCATATATATATGAAGATATGCGGAATTAACACTTACAAAGAATTAAACTTAATTCCAGTGATAACGACTCAAATTTTGATATATTTTAAAGTGGATTTAATTTTATCATTAACTTAGTGATCTCTAACTAGAAATATAACTTTATTACGTTACGAACTAGCATTATTATATTGTTAATATTATGACTTTGTTATGTTTTCTTACATTTATAATCTGTTAATTCAACGATTGAATCTTTAAAATTTTAATTTGTGTCTCATTAAATAAAAACAACAATAGTTTTATTCATATAATATCCTTATTTTGTTGTGTATAATGCCTTATGTCATCAGTTTCGTAACAAACATTATCAGTATTGTTACTTATCAGTTACGTTACGAATTCGAAAATGTCCACTTTTCTGATTATGACCCATAAACAGATGAAAAGATTAACAATAAAAATATTTTTTAAAAATCTTGCTTTGACTTGTTAATAGAGCGGTAAAATATCCAAAAATCATTCCCAATAGTACTAATAGTAATCGTAATAGTAAGCGAACTTCCAACTGTTGTATTTATTCTTAGACGAAGTGCTGCTGCGCCACTACGGTCTAACGGGAAAATTAAATGATTATAAATTATTACAGACTGCATAACACCAGATGGCAAGTGGGCGTACGAAGGGGAACGAGTGAAGGCAGCGGAAGCGGCAGAATGTATGCAATGTTTCTGTCTTCGAGGTGCGGTGCGCTGTCAGCGGTTAGCCTGTGCGCCGGCGCTGCGCGGGTGTCGCCCGCTGCTGCGGCGGGGGGAGTGTTGTCCACACCAGTATCAGTGTGATAATCGTAATAATGGTATATTTTCTTATTAGATATATTGTAATAAAGCTGATGGTAGTTGTGGGTTTGAATTTTATAAGCAAACAATGTCCTTGCGTCATACTTTAGAAATAAATGTATCAAGTACGTTAGAAAAAAAAGTAATAAAAGTAAATATATAAACGTTCTCCTTAAATTTCCTATTAATTAAAAAAAATAAATGTTACTGAATTAATACAAATGATGTTAATGATACATTAATAACAAGTATTTTGATATTTCAGGTACTAAAACTTTATATCTTCAACGTCAAAATACATTGATGTCATTGAATGATGAAAACAGATCCTTTCATACATCTAAATCAACTAAACGGGAAACAACAATTAATGAGCAAACTACTCATAAAAGTACTTCAGCTGTGACTGTCACTAAGGAACAACTAACGACAACAGTGAAAGTGAAAAGAAAGACTGGTGAAATCAATACAGACTCAAATATCAAAGACGAAAAAAGTTTTACAACTGCTATTGAATCTACACAAACTACTAGTTCTGAGGAAATATCCTCCACAGGGACGGCAGAGACAACTGTGAAAGAATTTGAAAGCACGACTACTGAACAACCTGAGAGTTCAGTAAAAATTATAATAAACGGTACAATCAACTGCACTGCAGAATTATCCTCTACATCATTGCTATTGAATGTATCTGATCCAGATATCTGGATTGAGAGTGAAACGCAACCTCGTATTCCTATCGTTAATATCGAAGTAGAGAGTGAAACGTATTCACCCAATGACATAATAACGGAAAGAAATAATGGGGGTTTTGATGAACACGAAACGTTTACTATAAATGTTACGAGCTCTCTTCGTACAAATACAAGTCAATCTACAACACTAGGCTCTTCTACGGGTGTACCCAAAACGGTACCACCTTCGAAAGTAAAAAAAGATGAATATGACTATGATTACCCAGAACCTACGCTACCTCCATCATTGCCAAATTTAAAGTAATTGCACATTGGTTTGATTTTTGTAGTTTTAGTCTAATTACGCATTTGAAATAAATATAATTTGAAAGGTGTAAGTTACAAATAACTTATTAACATCTTGATTTTAATTTCAGAATTATCCCTTTTGTCGCAGCTGATGCAGTAGTAGATGAAGATATATCTTCCAAAGAAAGTCTAGACTATTCACTTTTGGAAAGTGATGACAAATTTCCCGTTTACTATCCAAGTAAAGATTTAAAACAACCTTTTGCAATGCGAAAAGAGGATGTATATAATCCAACACAGTATCCTGTATTTGTGTCTAAGAAAGTCGAACCACAGTATCCCAGTCTCACTCATGAAGTAGATGACGTTAATATAGCATATGCTAGCATAACAAATGATGCACCCCCACAAGTACATGAATATACAGTGACAACTGCTTTGGGAAATTCTGCAAAAGCAATTAATAAAATAGAACGAAAACCTTCCCCTGCAGATACTAAGTATAAAATGGAAACTCCAACAGTTAATTTGTTTTCACCACCAATGGAGACGGAAGGTAAGAATTATGTTTATTTATTTGTACATTTTTTATTTATTTGTACATAGAAGGAGACCATTGCAGACCAATTGTTGTCATAGTTCAGTAGGTGCCTCCAGCCAGGTTGTCCGTGTTGTACAACCTGGCTGCCTGGTATACGCAGTACTATTGACCTATTTGCGGAAATTGGGCTGTGAGTCCACCACCCATTATTCAAATCCTTTAAGTTTTTCAAGAAATGCCCTTGAACCTAATATAAAGTCTCCGTTTCTTCTTCAATTCTTCAATTGCTGACCTCTCGTTATATTGCATGCAAGTAAACGCTGTCCTCACGTTAGAGAAGAACAATCCGATCCGAGAGTTATTTTATTTGTACACTATAATAAGTAATTAAAATATTTTTTTAAAAGAATAACATTATATATATCCAGATTCAGATTCAGCGGCAAATGATTTATGTCGTTTTTAGTTCATTAATTTACTAAGTAGCAAAAACTAATTCAAAGAAATAATTAAAGAAGAATATTTTTTGTATCTTAGGAGGTTTCATACCCAAAGGTCCGGGAATAATGGACGAGTATTATTCTGTATATCAAAGCACTCCTCCGGCGCCCATAATTCCTCATTTAACGACGTCGATGCAGCTGGAGCCTAAAGGTAATGGAAACATACAAAAATTTATAATCAGATGTGGACTAACTATTACAATACTATTAAAAGAATATAGATTTTCTTCATTCTCAAAACTATTGATCATTTTCTCTCAGCTTCTATTTCATCTCGTTATATCCCGCACACAGCGGTGTAGGCATATGGAACCTGGGAACCTAGTGTTAATACACTCCGTTCCTATTAAGACACTTCCGTTCCCCATTTTCTGCCAAATTATGGAAACATAGCATGTTGAGTGAATGGTGGAATGGTGGAATTCAAAGCCGCCACTATTGATAATGTTTACTATTTTCTGTTAGTATCACTTTTATTTTTGTTTATTATAGTAACTACTGCTAGTTATATAGAAGATGGCTGGACTGGTTAACAAATTTGATTAATTACAGATGAATGCATAACAAGTGATGGTAGACATATTCTCGAAGGAGAATCAGTTAATGTGGCTTGTTCTGTGTGCTCATGTGCATGGGGTGCACTACGCTGTTCACTTCGACCCTGCAGCACGCCTCCAGGTTGCGAGCGACGTGGATCTGTTGTTAGTACTGGTGATTTATGTTGTGGAGACTTGATTTGTGAGAGTACGTAATTATTTCTATTAGAATTTTTTTTCTAAGCTTGTTCATGTTGGCTTATAACTAAATATTTTAATTTTTTATGTAATTCCTATATTCTTATTTATATTATGATTACTTCTAAACTTCTTATTTCATTTATGTATTTTGATAGAAGTTTTGTAAAGCATTATCTATTTTTTTATGTTTCAGGAAATAAAACAACACCTTCTTCTTTTTTAACGATCCAAAATTTTGCTATCAGCCTAAATGAATCTAAAGTACCGATCCATAGTGAAATAGAAAGCATTGGTCTGACAAAACCAGAGATTACTACAACAAATTATACATCAACAGATAATAGTGACGTAATGACACAAGAAGTAATAAAAGATTTCCAACAGATTAATTCTACCCAAACCAGTTTTCCAGAAGTATCTTCACAAACATCAACGATGCCACATAAAGATTTACCTCAAAATACTAATAATTCCACAGAATATGACGAGGAAGAAGAAGACGAAGGTTTTTCTTTTGGCAGTGTCTTACAATTGTTACTTAGTGAAACCTATGAAACTACTACCGGTACACCCAAACGTAAAAAAACCACAGTAAATATACCACCAAAAGTAACCTCACCCGCCCCAACTACCAAAAGAAAGTATACAGCGCCAGACAGCGTATTCATACCCGTCACACATCGCTATCCAATGCCGCCGAAGGTATATCCTCAGAATGCTGTCAACCGAATAGATCATTTACTTCTCGGAGAACCAACTATGTTAAGAAAAACAACATCCAGACCCATAACTACGTATAAGCCTATAATAACAACAAGAAAAACATTTACCACCACTACGAGAACAACACCTCGGCCTACTACAAAAATTATTGAAATCACAAATAAAGATGGCGTCCAGCAAACAACGGATGTTAGACCGGCTCATAATTTCTTAAACAATCTTAATCTAGGATTGCCGAAGCTCGCCGGGTGCAATATATATGGACGAATGTATCGCGTAGGTCGAATAATAGCTGAACTGTCGTCACCTTGCCAAGAGTGTAAATGTACTGAATTTGGTGTCCAGTGCCGATCGCTCAGCTGTTGAATATTTATGGTCGAACAAACCAATAAAAATAGAAATCTATCGCATCGTGCCAATATAATAATTATATATAGTATGTCTGTATGCACACGATTTACGCAACAAGAGACAATTAATTTTAAATAAACTTCTATTAATTACAAAAAGTTGGAGAAAGACAAAAATAATGTTTTTGTATGCTTACTACAGACATAACTGAGAAAGTGAAAATATAGTTGATTAATTAAGAAATGTAAAATGTTCTTCGTAATCGAATTATACAGTGTGTACGTTTATGAGTGTGATTTATAAAGACTAAATAGATTTAAGACCGATAGTGAAAATAAACAACCGAATGAACTGAACAACTGCTAGTATTGATCTCAGGTAGAAGTAACAAGTGACAAGAATAGTAGCGTCGTCGAACACTTACAACAAGTACACTTGCCTTCAATATAACATAAGTAAATAGAGAATTATTTATAGACCTCAAAAAGGAAATTATTAAAATTAGATCGATTATTCCGTTTAGTTTTTTATTAGTGTACTTAAAATTCTTATGTCTATGTATATATCAGTAAGTAATTTTAGACCAGAAAAATAGAAATATCAGCTTCACGCTGTATCCCGCATACAGCAAGGTAGGCAGAAGGAACCTCGTGTTAAAACACTCCGATCCCCACTTTTTAAAGGTGTCAAGTAACGGTAATACGGGACTAATTTATTAAATGAGACATAGATAATTAAAATATAACTGTATTATGGGTTTACGTAAAATAATATAAAGCAATCGGAAAACAAAACTTATTTTTTTCATTTTAATCTCTCAACTCAGAGTACTTCTAAATGCAAAACAAATCTGTTAAAAATAATGATGAAAAACAAAATATATATTTGTCAAAAGAACCAACACTATAAAACCATTTTTTTTTTTCATTTTTTTAAAATTAATATATAAGTGTTCAAATATTTTTGAGCGGTATTTTGCCTCTATACTAGCGGACAGAGTTAATTCCTTTATTAAATACTTATAATGTGCCATATTAATTATTTCAAAATTAACTATGACCTCGCGGACGTAACTGTGGTTAAAAAGCTAAAAGCTGGTAAGAAATAAAAAACATTATATAAGAAAGACATTTATCAACATGTAAAATTGCCAATATAATAAATTCACAATTTCAATTCACTGAACAATTGGTAAAAGTAACATTTATGTACATAAAGAGATACATGTTAACACTAAGAACACTTTAAAGGTAGTCCGAATTAATAACATCAACATTAATTTTTAAAAACCAAATAAAAACTGAACTCGCACCCAAACATAAATAATTTTAATTTTTTAGTTTTTTTTTACTATTAAAGTGATATGTAATATAACAATTTTGAAATAGCAGTTATAATTATTATTATATACATATAATAAAAAATAAACACGAATATAACATATTAAATAGACTAAACTCGATTTTAGGACAAATTTTTGTTGCATCAACTAACTTATTAAATGACGAATGATAATTACTTACAGCTTCACGCTGTATCCCGCACACAGCAGGGTAGGCAGAGGGAACCTACTGTTAAGACACTCCGTTCCCCACTTTCTGCCGAATTTTGGAGGCATTGCGTGTTGAGGGGCAGAACTCAACGTCGCGCTTTGCCTCGACTCCAGAGCGAAGAAATGAAAATATAAACGTAAATAAATATTTCACTTCATCGAGTGGGGATTGAACCCACAATCGTCACGTCACAGCCACACCCTTGTGCCGCTGGGCCACGACGGCCTCGTCTAATCACTTACGAAATTAATGATCATAATTATGTAATGTAGATTCACTCTACATTTTGAATGATTTGCAATGCCCATATGAACACATTATATGAATGTATGAATAAGCATTAGAAAAGGACGAAATATTTCTTTTATTGATTTTTTTCAATATTGACCATTTCTTGTAATATTTCCAAACAGTAAGCGAACTATTTATTATTTTACTTCCAAGAAGGTTTAAGTAGGAAGTAGGAAAGTTTCTTTGTAAGCATACTACCTACGATGAAATTTCTACTTACTTATACCATTTTTATTAGTAGCACCTTTGTATTTTTACAAGATTTTAAAAGACAAAGATGGTCTTCATAAAAAATATAATTTTGCGAGAAATAATAATTATAATAAAACGTGAAGTCAATAACATTTTTTATTCCACTTTTTTATTGAACTAGGATTTCTTTGTCGTAAGATCGAGTCTAGCTCGTTTAAAACATATTAATACATTATCTTTGGCCAAAAATCTTAGATCAACAAAAATCACAAATTTAAGACTAGACCCTAAAACTCTTTGGTTTCACTTAAAACATTACTTTCGAAGAGGATATGAATATTAATTAAGTATAACGTTACAAACAATTCCTTACAAAAATAATATTAGCACATACATACATACAGACACGTAGAGCTAAATATTGTTTTGATGCAAAACAAAGGAAGTAATTTCACAGAAATTATTGACTTATAACAGTGAGGAGCATTTAATTGATATTTCTGCTAAAAGAGGTAAGAACGCTTATTTCCTAACGATTATAGTTCCTAGTTTTTATCATAAGCATACAAAAAGGCCAACAAAGTTAAGTCTATACAATTATTGAAGGCACGTGTCCCTTACATATTTACTACATCGATACCTATCCGCCACTTTAATAAGTTAATTTTAAATTATTAGCAGGATACATTTATATACGTATTGGATATCTTTTTTATTATTTTTTACTATTAGGAATTTATAAGAATGTTAATAGCTGGTAGTCATCCATCATTCCTAATGCTAAAATCAAGGCATAATTTGACAGATCCTAATGTAATATTAAATATTTACATTTCTTACATATTTCTTGGTCATTCCAATACGAATCTAAAAATATAGAAATAAAGTAAGAGACAGTTTGCAGCGAGACAGAAGATTTACTGGTGTTGCTTTTAAAATAAAATAAATTCCTGATTTTTATTGTTACAGAAATCGCAATAAGATTAAGAACATTTTTTCAACAATTTATAAGAAACTATAGCATATTAATTTATCACTGTTTATTTATTAGAATGGTTAAAACAATACATTGGAAGACTTGAGAACGTTTAGCTTAAAATTATTAAAGATACGAGTATATTTTATTTAAGTGTTATTTAAATCTCAAGTTAACATTTGGTTTATGTGAACACTATTTTGTACTTTACAATAAATCTTAACCAGAGGCAACGAGCACTCCTCATCGATCGATTGATTATATACAAATATTTTGTCTAGTCAATATAAGCTCAATCAGTGAATATTCTTACAGTATTCTTCTCCACTAGAGTACTTGCTATCATATAGGTACAACTTTCTCCTTTGAAACAGCATCTCAAGCTGAAGAATCTCAAATGACACAGGTAGTGTTTCTGTGAAGTTAGCCAACGAGGTTACTGAGGTGAATTCCGACGCCGCTGAAGAGCGTGCATCAGTCTTAAATATCAGGTGTAGTCGTCCAGTTCATAGTACAGTGTGTAGTAGACCACAGCAGCGATCACTCCGACGGCGAGGACCGGAAAGGAGCAGAACCGCAACACTTTTATGACTGACTTCTGTGAATTCTCGCCTGTAATAAAAATGCCTTGATATAGCTTTTTCAGGATGTAGTTATCTTAATATTAATTTGTCCAAAAATATTATACCCTCTTTGTTTTTTCAATAAATTCGGTAACATTTTTTTTTAACATTAATTATCTAATGTATACCTGTAAAAGCGATGAACCCTAAAGGTATTCCGACAGCTGCACCCAACACGTGCGCCGCCCAGGCCACATGATTGCCATTGACATGGAGGTCAGGCTCGCGGAGCAGCGCCCAACAGCCTTCTGAAGCACCAAGCACTATCACGCTGAGAGGTCTAAACCACCACAGTGGGATATGACCGAATCTGCAATAAAAAGAAAATATGTATTTTGTTTTAATTCTTTAAAGTAATTACAAAAATTGAGCTAAAGTTGTTCCATTTATAGGGCACAAATGAATAATACAAATGATTATTATATTCTATGGAAATATGTTGTAAAAGTAAACAAAATTATGCAAATTATTTGTAATTTCATATATGTAAGTATTATTTTTAATATACTAACCTAAGGCATACGTTAGGCACATGAGCTGTGAGCAAAGCGTAGACAGCAGCTGACGCACCCACCACTCTAACTCGTGGTTGAAAAGCTCCAGCACCCAACGCGCCAGCAGCAACTCCTCCCATCCAGATCAGAGCTACACGAGACCAGCTCTGTTCACGCTCCAAGCGCCAACCCACCTAAATTAAATGTTGCATATATAATTACTTTTATTTCTTAATAGTCTAAGAATTAGTACTAATGTTCCAGTAGAAAGGGCTAATTGAAGTCTCTGAGTGCTGAATAGGCGCACTTAAATACACGCGATACAGATGTGCCATAACGATATCAATAAATAATGAATTTCCTATTGATTTTTCGCAAATTATTTTCAGCGCATTCATTTCAACGCATTGTTTTAAAATTTCAGTTTTACAGCGTGGGCATGTGAGAAATAGATGGCAATCGCTCGCCGATGAGATGTTTATATTGATTGGTATTTAAAGTAGTTTGAATTTTAAACTTAGTAACTGGTGAAAGAAAGTTAAAAAATAAACATAGTTTATAAAAAAACATAATATTCTCTAAGAAATCTCAAAATTGTAAATTTATGAAATAGTCTGGCAAAAAAAATCTTTCAACAGCAAAATTAAGTCAATTTGATTAACTTACAGCAAGAGCAACTAAAGCGTTGAGTGCTAAGTGGGCAGGTCCGGCGTGAACGAGGCCATAAGTAAGCAGCCGCCACGGCTGGAGCCACCACCCACCTGGAGACCACTCTAGCTTCGCCCGCCAAGTGTCCGGTCCGAAGAAGTGGAACATTACCTACGAAAGTGATGTAGTATATTATTTAAGGCAAACATTTTTAATTTTATGAAATAATATATTATACATTATTATAATAATGTATTACAATATTACCAACATTTTAAAAAAATCTAAATAAGTATATACTCACAATAACAAATAAAATGGTAATGATGAAGTATGGAGGTTTTAGAGCTTCAATTAACTTTTCTTTTCGTTTCTGGAATTTTGTTTTAGCTAGAGGTTTTTCTTGCACATTTTGAGATTTAGAAGTCTTTTTCGGAATACCCCAAACTCCTAGAGTCAGGCCAGCTTGTAAGCGAGAATTAGATTTATGTATGGGTTTGTTCCCAAGCAGCCGCCTATTCTCCCCTGGACTATTAGTCCTGCTGTCGTTGCTTGGACCTAATTCTTCGTTTTCTATCCAAGCCTGCGCAGGAGCAGTGTCTTCGGGTAATATTCGTCTACCTTGATGTGAGGGTTCTTCTGGTTCCTCATAATCTTCATTTAACCGTTCTACCTTTTTTTGAAAACAAAAATATTATTAGTTACTTATTTAATTAACTTGAAAAAGATTCTTATCATAATTTTTATAATGAAAAAGAATTTTTTGATTATACAAACCTCATCACAATCCTCAGCATCAGGAGCCATAGTGTATTGCGAGTGGTGTCCTTGTCACCTTCCATGGGGCAAGGCGCTCCAGTCACACCATACCTCTAATGGTTCCTAACAACAAATGAATATTCCATATAAACATTATGAATTTATACAAAAGACTAGAGGAAAAAGGGAGCTAGTTAATATCATAATTAGGATTTCCCTCACAATCGGACGCTGTTTAGTCTTAATTGCGGTTTAGTATCTTGTCATAAGGATAGAGCTATTCTGATAGGCCGACTACGTGAACAGGCAGATATTACGTGGTAAATGGATATCCCAGGGTCCCCAGACCTACGTCATTTTAACAAAGCTGAAATTATGAGGATTCGTTTTCGTATTCGTATGTAATTAAGACAGTATGCGTACTCACTAACTTGAAAGTGGGGACCTTTTAGAAATAGCGAAAAAGATTAAAGTACACGCTCATCTACGTTAAAGTAGAAATGTTCGTATTTAAATATGCTTTTAAGAATAATGTAATAAATATATATATATATATATATATATTATTTATTACCAGACCCTTTACGTGGGCCTTTATTCCTGCCAGACGTCCTAAAGGTTTTTTTTTAAACTCACCTTAATTAAAACCGATGACGTTTTGATATTAGAGTTCATTTGTATTAGGAATATAATATGATTATATATATATATATATATATATACATATAATTGTTTAATATTTAAACATACAATTTTTTATTGAGTTGTTCGATTTTGGCTTGCTATATATTTTTTTAATATATAACTCACTTTTCCTGCGTTCAGAATCACCTCGGGCTCAAGACAAGGCTCAGAACGGGTGGAACATAATTCTTATTTATTTTCATTAGACCAAGCCGATTCCGCAGACAAAAGCTAGTATCTTATATAAATAATCATTTCTTAGTATTTGGGAATTACCTCTTTTGTTGTATTTTATTAGAACAACCATAGGTGTATCCTCGTTTTATCATATTCGAGGTAAACGCGAGACCCGAAGTCGCGTCATGACGTCAATAGATAAACAGAATGACGTATTGTCAGTTTATTGTCAAAATTAATCATTTGTTTTGGTTCGAGGATAAGGTCTACGCGAAATAGGTTTATCTTATTCACTGTAAAACATTTCAATTGAATAATAATAGACGGTAAATACATCGATTATTATTTGTTTTCTTGATATTAAATTGGTTCATAATTTATATTCCCTTTAAAGTAAGTAACGTTATTACAAATAAGCACTGTCCTTCTATGCCACGATGGCATTTTTCAATTATTAATTTAAATTTGTGGATATATTTTTTATTGATATTATATTCGCTGGTACATATTTATGTACATATACGAGTATATTTGGTCTAATTTCTGTTATTGTAATAATAGTTTGGTCTAATATAACTGTTCTTCCAGACTAATCCGATAAGAATAAAGCGTGATAAAAAAACAAAATAATACACACATAGGCTTCAATTTATATAAAGATTTTGTATAATTTAGCTAGTATAGGTTAACAATAAGTTTAAGCGGGCGAAGCCGCGAGCCGGTAACTCAAGTAAGTTAATATACAAATAAGGTGAGCATGAAAATTGATATAAAACGTGAAACACATAATATGAATACAAGCCTAATTGAACCCACATACCATCACTTACAAGCATAAACAAGCAACTTAACCAAAACGGTTTTCTTTTTAATTAAAATTCTTTGAAACAAACGTGTATTGACTCATTAAATATCATCCAAATACAGTGCTACATTATTCATTTCGTATTACTAAAATATAACGGGACAAATATTGTGCACTAAAATGCATCTAATGTAGGTGTTTACTCAATTTAGAATTAGCATTCTTTGCATGGACTTACATAACTGACAATGACTGACAGGTGACTTACCATATGTGTGTTTGTCTGTCCGCCAAGAGATCCGTGATAGACAGGTATGAAGGATTAAAGATAATATCGCGTTAATGAATATTTTAGTAAGCTAGTGCTTATTGTTTTGTTCTAGGCCATCTGATGGCCTATATGGCAGGACTAGGTAATGTTTATTTTTTTAATAAGACGTAATGTGTATTTGAATCTCGTTTTTATGGTACGATAGGCAGAGAGAATGAGAGGAGAGACAAGACATTTGAGACAGTGCGTGTTGAGTGGCTTAACTTAACACTGCGCCAGAATGGAAAAAATTAAATATGTAATTCAATTCCTCGAATGTTTGTCTTAGCCCGAATCTGTTTGCTTTTGTTTCGATTTTTTTCACGCAGAGACAGACAATCAATTAATATATTCATAGTTTTTTTAGAGGGAGAGTTTTTCCTTGAGGGCGGGTTGGCATCCCACTATCTTATTTTTTCTTATATTTTCCACTCTTAGTGGTTGTTCATTTGTAAAAATGTTGTTATATAATTTTTCTCCTAAGTAGAAATTGAACCGACAACTGTCTCGTGACTGCCTCGACGGCCTCAACTATATTTCCGATTTTTAACACAAAATAGCTAAATAACATTACATTTAAACAATAAAAAACCAATAACAATAAAAAAATATAACATAAAAAATAAAAATAAAAAACAAAAATTACCTTAACCATTTGACTTCCAAGTCAACAAACAAATTGAAGGAACAACTATAATAATTTCCAATAACTTATAATAATTTAACAACAATTACAACAAAAATTATTAATTTATAAGGCGGGCGTCTTGCAACGGTCGCGTCCCGCACTTCAGTGCGAGTGTATTTCAATACAAACACCTGTCGTGTTCGCGAGCTTTGCAGTTTACGTCATTATTTATAGCGCTACGTACAAACATGTAATGCGGGCAAGATTGTAGTGTTGTTTTTTTTAGCTTCACGCTGTAACCCGCACATAGCAGGGTAGGTACCTGGTATCCTGGTGTTAAGGCACCGCCGAGTTCTGGAGTAGGTACTATATCTTTTAAATGTCTTATTTTCATTCATTATCGACCTATCTGTTATTCTTATCATTTTGACAAGGTTTCCATTAAATGTAAGCCAAGGATACTATTAGAAATCTTGTAATTGATAATATTAAATAACTAATATTGATATAAATACCTACCTATAATATTAATTACAAAAATTTAAGTAATTAAAAAAAAAACAGACAACCGCGAGTCGGGCTCACCTAACGTAAGTTCCGTACAAAAATTGGAAGCTGTTTCCGAAATTCAAGCTTAGTTATTCGGGCTTCGCAAAGCTTTATTACCCAATTTTTCCCTCTTTTAAGGTTATTATTTTTTAGGATAGGTATCTAGATAAAAAAAATCGAAAAATAAAATCTGGTTAAAAATGTTAATTTTTTATATCAGTACATAAGTGTCAACACATTTTATTTTATTTATTTAGCACATTGCATTATCTTATCACAAGTTATTAGCGCGTGTAATTTAATTAAATAATAAAATTTCAATTCACTTAAATTTGATATCGGTACCGAGAATACGTATGTGGTTTTTGTTTACATACAAATATACAGCTATAATATACATATTTAAGGTCATATGCTGCATTGGCACACGGTTGTAGATTCGATTCGATTCAGGGGAATGTTTTTTTTCCTTTTACGGGCAACAGGAGAAAGCGCAGCGTTGTGTTCCGCCACTCAACACACAATGCTTCGAAAATGGGGTGAAAAGTGTTACTCTATTCCTTTTCCACAACCTGCTAAATTCGTTATAGGTACACCATGAAGCATTCATTTCAGCAACACAAAATGTCATGGCAAAATTGGCTATAAATTTTTACTTTTGCCTATAAATCAGTTTCAGTGAATAAGAAAAAAACTTATTAATTTAAATAATCTTAATTGACGAAACGCTTATATTTTAAAAGTAAACATATAAAACCTTGAACTCACAACCATCGTATGTTACAAACTTAGACGGCCAAGGCCAGTTTACCCGAACGGCGTAACTACTACTGAAAAATGTTCATCGTGCTGAAATAAATGTTACGTCATTTTTTTTTAGCTTTAAGCTATATCCAGGTTCCCTTTATTTAAAGAAGACCTGGGAACCATTAACTGGTGGTACTCAACGCCGCACTTTGCTTCATTACCGAAAATGAAGATATTTCATTTCCTCGCAAACACAACCTGTCCTTGTCATAAAATGCCCTAAATTCGGTCAATCTATTCCATGAATGGGGATCACTTTGAGGAATTCACGCGTTAACAACTAGGTCTAATACGATTATGCGGTTTTCCCTAATCAGCATAATATATATACATATATACGCGTAATCATATATTATGCACTTATTATGTAAGTGCATGTGTGAATCCTTGGTGGATTCATCATCATCATCATCATCATCATCATCAGCCTGTCCTCGTCCACTGCTAGACATAGGCCTCTCCTTTGGCACGCCACTGAGCTCGTTCTTCAGCTCTTCGCATCCAGCCGTTGCCCCCCACTTTGCGGTATTTATTTTATTATTTTATTTTTATTGACATTTTAATTTTTATCTGTTTGCTTAATTAGACTTAAAACTAGATAGATAGATATTTGGATTGCTTTTTCTAGTGTCAAGACTCTCCATATCTGCATTGTAATAATTTTTATCATTATTTTCTTTCGTAAAGCTATTTATTATTAATACATTTTCTTAAAATAAATTGTTGCTATAGCACCTCCATGTAACATGAGATGCCCTTTATTTGTTATTTATGAGGAAAATGACTAGGTAAATTAAATTGCATCGTTTAGGAAAATGTATTATTAAATTAATTTATTTTTAAATGCTATCTCTTTATATTAAACTAGGGGGCCCGGACGCGGCTACACCTGCTTGAACTATAAGAATATTTATTAAATATTAAATAACATATTTATTTTTATAAGGATGAATATCAAAATATAAGTTCATTTTTAGTAACGTTTTCTTAAAACAACAACGAAACTTTGCAAACCGGTGCTTAGCAACGACGGTTGTTATTAACATGGCAGAATAAATTGCATGTCAAATTAGAAAATATTTTAATTTATTAGTATATATGTGTAATGTAATGTTATATAGCCTATAGCACTTCTGAAGAATGCAGCTTTCATACAAAACAAAAACATAGTAAATCGGACCAGTAGATCCAGAGATCTTAGCGTTAAAACAAACAAACTCTTCCGCTTTATTATATTAGTATAGATATGTAATGATTTTTTTCACGTATATAAATATCTTTCAAAAAATTTATAGTATATTAATACGTTAAGGAAACACTTTGGGCCTTTTTAGACAAATTTTAGCATAATTAAAGAGATATAGTAGAGAAATGTAGAGGCTTTTTTTTAAATAATGTACTATCGCTTCCCTTAAAAATTGTCAATCACGAGAGTGTTTATGATTTTTTTGAAATCTCAAGCTGATTGCATCTTCTGTTATATTTCAAATGAAAATACGTAATTGTTGCACCGGACGGACGAAGAGACGAGTAAAGAACGGAGTGTCTTAACTCGACCAACCAACTAAAAAAACCTCTCTTATCAAATGTTAAAGAAAACTACTACCTCTTCTCAACAGATATGCCTTACAATAATAACTTTCACTCACACTACTGACATCTTTGGTAATTTAACAATTCAAAAATTACAAAAATATAAACAAGGAATTTCCAAAAGATAATAATCTAAATAATAATAAAATTATCAGCATATTTTTGCCTCAAATAACTTTATACCAGTTAACGCACTCCCCAAGGCGAAGGTCACTTCGAAATAGATGTAATAAAACACTCCCTGTTCGCAATAAATGCTGAGTTTATAGCAATATTTATTACTTTTGCCCAGTATATGGGCAATTGAACCACTTGAACAACTAATTCTGTACAGCATGTCAGACCACACGCTGGTTCGTTGATAAGACGGTAATACTTGTTAGCCGTATATCGATTTGATTAAGAAAACGTAGGAAAATTAATTTTAAACAGTAAATAATTTTTATATTATTACGTCTAAATAATATTAAAATTGTTGTGCCATAGTAAAATAGCTTAAAGTAGCAAAATTCAAAACTGGCCTTGTGGCCGAAATGGCACAGGTTGGTGGTTCAATTACCACTTAGGGCAGTGAAGATTTAAATTTCCAATCAGGGGAGTATAGATTCCCATTGGAGGGAATTATTTTATTTTTTTCGCTCTGGTAACAAGACGAAGCACAGCGTTGAGTTTCGCCATTTAACACACAATACCTTGAAAATTGGGCACTGGCTTCCCTCTGCCTATATACGGTATATCCGTGAAGCTATTTTATATGAAAAACGTATACTATATCGCGTAGTAAAGAAATATACAGTTGCTTTTAACCATTCATTTCCAACCTTTTCATTCAGCTTTCAGCGGAACGAAAATTACAAAGTTTTAATATAAAAATATCTTTGAAACCTTCATTTGCAGGACTTCAGAGGGCTAGGACAATGCCTAGTAGTGGAGTAGTCTGAGATTAGCTGCTGCACCACGGAGGCTGGATAAATAGAAGGCTGAACAATAGCTGGTTGCAATCACGGAGTCAGTGAACTATCGATCGATGAAGACCAGACGAGTGCCCTCGTCGTTGATACTGTAATGCGATTGCATAAATTGTGCATAATATAAGGTATTTTGGGTTTTNCCTAAGGGAGTGAAGATTTCAATTACCAAATAGGGGATATAGATTTCCATTGGAGGGAATTACTGGAACGAAGTTCCTGGAAGGGATAGGGAGTTCGCTGCGTGACCGAACTGAAAAAAATGTGATAGTAAAACCGTAAGAAAAATGCGTGGAATAAAACCGTTAAATGAGACGTGCGCAGGTGCGATAGTCGCATACACAGACGAGTAGTGTATAATACCTTTCTCTTTCTCCGCCTTTCTTTTCGTTCTCTCATCCCTTTGCAGCTTTGCAATTTGTGTCGATTCTACATTAGCCGAAGGAACTTCGTTCCTACCTGGTGTCCCACGACACCACACCATTTTTTTTTATTTTTTTCGCTCTGGTAACAAGACGAAGCGCAGCGTTGAGTTTCGCCATTTAACACACAATACCTTGAAAATTGGGCACTGGCTTCCCTCTGCCCATATACGGTATATCCGTGAAGCTATTTTATATGAAAAACGTATACTATATCGCGTAGTAAAGAAATATAAAGTTGCTTTTAACCATTCATTTCCAACCTTTTCATACCGCTTTCAGCGGAACGAAAATTACAAAGTTTTAATATAAAAATATCTTTGAAACCTTCATTTGCAGGACTTCAGAGGGCTAGGACAATGCCTAGTAGTGGAGTAGTCTGAGATTAGCTGCTGCACCACGGAGGCTGGATAAATAGAAGGCTGAACAATAGCTGGTTGCAATCACGGAGTCAGTGAACTATCGATCGATGAAGACCAGACGAGTGCCCTCGTCGTTGATACTGTAATGCGATTGCATAAATTGTGCATAATATAAGGTATTTTGGGTTTTTTCTTGAGTTGATATGTGGATCTTGGTGGTTAATTTAGTTGTAGTGGGTATAATAGGGTAGCGTTTTAGTGTCAAAGTTACGATTGTAAATTCGATTCGTTGGCTACATACGGAGAGTAGAGTGAAGCTAAAAAATAATTTTGAGTATCTATTATTAGATATATTTTTTAATACAGGACCCTTTATATAATTTAGTCTGGATCCCTGCCTGCTTAGACGATTTCGATACTTCGTCGCGTGTAACCTTGGTAGAATTATATATTCCGAGATAAGAGTGGCTATAATTATGCATGAAGTTGAACTCGTCACGTAGGCTTACGTTTGCGCGTAACAACCGAATAAATGTAAAATAATACTCGAACCGACTCTGTTAATTGTTAAACTTAAAGAAAATGTATCCCACACACAGCAGGGTAGGCAGAGGGAACCTAAAACATTAAAACACTCCGTCGGAATAATATTTTGATATAATGTAGAGTTAAATAATTTAGTATTTTTAGTACGCGGTACGCCGTCTTATTATTAATGCATCACACACATCCGTTGCATTTACAGTGAGACATTTTACCGTCTCAAAATGATTAAATAATAAATGTTATGTAATGTATACATATACATATTACATTAGTAATTAAATCCACCGCCGGATTTTGGGTAATCAAAACGGGAAACCTTTTATTTATTTTAAGCTTCACTGATTTTCCGCATGTAGAATGATAGGCACGTCACTATCTAATGGCTAAATACATAGTAGCTTTAAGGTAATTTGAATCAAAAGTGCTTACTAAAATTTATTTAAAAAATAAACAATATTTTAAATTTAAATTAGATTTTTATACCTACGTTTATAAGTCAACAACATATTAGAATAATTCCAGACTTCGGTGGACATTGGGTAGCGGAGTGTCTTAACACTAGTCTTCATCTGCTTAACCTGCTACATGCGGGATAACGCGTGCAAAAAACCTTCCATTTCTTTTACTTCCATATCGATCTACAAATTACACGCAATGTAGCAGTCTGGCGGCCACGAGCCCTCGTCTTAATGAAGCTCGCATAAAAACGGTTTGCATCAGTGCATTAATGTGCCTCTATACTTATAGAGAGAGAGAGTAGAGTGCCGTCTGGGTGGTTTCACCAATCTTTGTGCTCGAGTTATTTGTTTAATGAGATACCTATTATTTAGGTATCCATTATTTTCAGTAGACGGTAGACAGGTAGGTGGTAGACAGGTATGCAAGTGAACGTATAGTGTTATTGTTTGAATTATTTGGCCTGCCTATCCTGTTATATGCGGGATTCAGCGTGATGTTGAAAAATTAAACCCTTTTTTCCGTGTACAGCAGGGTAGGCAGATGGAACCTAGCGTTAAGACTCTACGTTCTCCACTAGTTGCCTAATTTTCGAGACATTGCGTGTTGACTGATGGAACTAAAGGCCGCGCTTTGTTTATGGAAAAAATAAATTGGAGATTGATCCCACAACTACCAAGATTTCAGTCAGAAGCTGTTCCACTGCGCCACTGGCCTGTCTGACTAACGGACAGACGGATAATGTTTATAGCACAGGATATCAAATTATTCAACTTACATGACAAAATTTGTAAAATGAGTACAACTCATTAAAAAATAATATTTCTTTCCTCATAAAGTAATCGACGTAATTGCCCAAATCAAATATTTTTCATTTTAATAATTAGCTTCCTGCTACGAAAATAGAAAATTGGTACATTTATTTTCGGTACTTTTAGGCATTTTATTTTAGATAAAACCATGTATACGGCGTTTAACAACGTGTAGCTGTAAACGCGACGGTTGTAGGTTCAATTGACACTTTATTAAAAAGACATAGTCCGGCGTTGATTTCCGCTACTCAACTAACTAGGTCATGAAAGTTGGCGGTGTTTGAACAGGTTGTCTTGATACTAGAGCACCCTCCCTTTGCCTATCCTGCAAAATGCGGGATACAGCGTGAAGCATATTTATATTTTTGTTTTATATTTAAGGTAAACTTATTACTTGGCGGATTTAAGTGTTCTACGAGGTTAGTAGATCTTCTTAGGATGAGGAAGTTAAGTCGGTTATTTACTCGTACAATAACATAAGGTGTGCAAAACAATATATTTTGTTGTGGTGTATTCTATTAATAATTCGTTTGTTTATAGTATTCGGTGATGTATGTATGTATGTCCCTACATACCTACTAACATTTGAACTAATAGTAATATTCGTATTTATTAGGGGGAGAAACACTAATTAGGTATCTTTTCTATTGACCAGCCAACTAAAAGGAATGTACAAGTTAATTTACATAAATGTGGTAGAACCTAAAGTTGCGCTTTTTTTACCATATTTTTTTTATAATGATAATCCCTTGAGCAGGAATCGAATCCACACGGTTGTGCTTTATCTAAAAATTAAATAAAAATAGATTATTTTTCACAAATCGTTCCATTCAATGTGAAATTGAGAGATGAAAACTTCATATTTATTGCTATACTTTGCATTTGTTTTTATTTTCATTCTTCTTTTCTTTCTTAAGTGTGGAATTACACTTTAAAAATATTAAAAAATAGATAATAAACGAATAAGTATCCCTAGTCTAAAAAAATATTAAACCTAGACATGGTGGAAAATTCATTGGTCGTTTCATTGGCGTCATTGTAAAATCATCTCTGCGTACATAATCAAGTGGTAATTACTATCCTCGGAGCCTTTCGTCTGCCCTGTCTGTACTGGGGGCATTACGCCGCATTTAGCAAGGGAGGCAGAGGGAACCTCAAATTAAAGCATTCTATTCCCGATTTTCTGCCTAATGTTCGAGACGTGGCGGTTTAAATGGCGGAACCTAACACCATGCTGTCTTGTTACCTTAGGAAGAAAATTAAAAAAACTCACGCTGCCAAATAAGAATTGAACCTACAACCGTCGCGTTTACAGTATCAGAATGCATTGTAAGTTTATTTTTAATATTTAGGGCAATATAGATATTTTCCGTAAACAAGGGTTTTCTATAGGATATAAAATTTAATTATTTGATAATTATATTTTTAGACATACAGCGTAGTTTAGAAAATACGCAGAATTTTTCTCTTAACAATATAAAAATCGAAATCAGCTTCACGATGTATCCCGCACACCAGGTAGGCTTCTCTCTGGTATCAAGACAAAGCACGGCGTTCAAAGTTCTAAACTTCCGTTACTCAACATGCAATAACTCAAAAGTTAGACAGAAAGTGGGGAACGAAGTGAACTTAACATTAGGTTCCATCTGTGTACCCTGCTATAGCCACAAAAAGAAGGAGTAACAAATTGCAAATTGTAAAACCCAGATTTTTTGTTCCTTGAGGAATTTGGGAAAACCCTAACATTCCGCAAGCCAAATTTAAGTGTTCTACGCCGAACCGAAGACTTTTATATATACCTAAACTATACCTAAAAAATAATCTATTTAAAATTTTCTTGACTAGGCTTAACTAGGCTTAAAGGATAATTACTAATATATACTTCTATGTAGGTCACGTGTGATCGCACGCGGTGTTACAGTAATGCATTTATTGCATAAAGTAAAGGCAATAATTAAATGCTCCATACTAAAACAACTGCGGTTTAGGACAATTGAAATAAAAATCGTTGAGTTTAATTTAGAATTAAAAATCATTATATGGGGCCATTATGTTTGTTTGTATTTCCTGTATGTCTTACCACTGTATTTGCAAATATATTAATAATTGTTTTGTTTAAATTAAAGTAATAAACACCTGCATACAAATTAACTTCATTTTGAAAAATTGATTTTTTTTTGTTATTATTAGCAAAAATAAATCCCGAATGGCAGTGGAGGAAACTTTTAGATATTCCGTTCTCCGTTGAATATTTGGGCCATTGAGTGGCGCAACTCAACGTTTGATCTACCAAAGCGAGCTTACGTTAAATATAATTCTTCCTTCGAGTGGGAATTGAACCCACAATCGTTGCATTTATAGTAAGACCACTGTAACGTAAAATAATGAGAATTTGTATATCGATATAATTCTATTACATATAATATCACAATTATCTGAAAATTGTACGTCCAATATAGACAATGATATTTTATGACCATAAATATTTATTTATGTCTCAACTCTCTTTTTATTAGTTTATTATGACCACCCATTGGTGTCGCGAGGTCCCGTAATAGTTCAATTGAGCTGTTAGTAGTTTATGGCGTTAGAAATGTCAAGCATTTATTTAGGTCCCAAATTAAATCCTAAGAAATAAAATCCTAGTAGTAGCAGTAAATGTCAAAGGCCTATGAATCACTAAATATATAATAATTTACTATTTAGCTTCTCGTTTACGAGTTAAGAGATTTCGTTCCTCACTTTCCACACAATAGTTGAGACATTGTGGGTATTTGCCTAATGGCGAAACTTAACGCCGTACCTTCTTTTTTTGAGTGAGAAAATTAATTCCCCCCAAATGGAAATTGAAATCGAATCCACAACAGTCGCGAGAATCTAATAACCAAGATTATCACAAATTGTTGTTAAATGTAAATTAAAATGCAGTTAACGTTATCACTCGCTCAGCAATTAAGTACCAATAAATGCTGAAAGTAATTAAATATTTTGTAGTATTTTTTTATGGTTAATATATTTTATCTGCTTCATGCTGTATCCCGCGTAAAGCAGAGTTAATAGAGTGAATGTAGTGTTAAGACCCTCTTTTCTTTTATTAATGAATAATAATTCATTCTCCCAAATGAAAATTGAACCCATAACCGTCACGTGACAGTCACACCCTTGTTGCCCTGCTCCACGGTGGCCTCAAAGGAGGAATAATTATATTTATTAAAATTATGGCTGCCAACCAAAAATTAAATACTGGAGAATATGGATAATGTCAGACGAATGAAAGAAATAACAAAAAGCTATTTTATCTTTAACACAGGTAAAAAATCCTCAACTAGTGAATGAAGTAATCACGTAAAAGCCTAATTATGTGATTCATCATAATATAAACAAAGGGTTCTTTGCAATTATGGGCTTACCTGCTCTACAATAGGGTCCTGGGGTCTAAATGAGACAGTGTAATCCCTTTTTTTATGTTTTACTACTTATTTGAAAGAAATTTGGACTAAGTAAAGGAGTTTTATGTTTATTTTTTTGTTATATCCAACTCAAAAATATTTTTTGAATTCGAACTAATAATTCCTGAGACTAGCTCTTTTAACTAAATTAGAAATTCAACTCTATAATATTAATTATAGATATATGTGGTTTTAACATTTTTTAATTAAAAATAATGATTATCCTATGATTTTGCTTGAGTTATGAAGACATCTTGTCAATTAGACATTATTAATGGCTCTTTATATGACGAAAAAGAATATAAATAGAAAAACAAAGTTGAGTTCCACCCCTCTACACGAAATACCTCCAGAATTCGGCGGAAATTGGGGAACGGCAGTGTCGGAATGTTAACGTCTTAACACTAGGTTCCCAGTCCTAAGTTCCCTCTACCTAGCGTAGTGATATAGAGTAAACCAAAAAATAAATAAAGAGAAAAATAAAATTCTTATTATACAAGAGAATACAAGAAATTATATTGTAAGAATCGTAAAACTTTTGATTGGTTCTCTAATTACTTTAAATCGACATCTACATTTATTGTACATCTTATATAAAAGAAAAATAATATTTGTTATTTTACCATTATCCACCCATTCTTTTTACATTTTTTTAAACTTCAAAATATAACAATTTCGTATATGGGCGGAGTCTAATACAGACTTGTTACGACAGGTTTCGACTTTGCCTAGTCGAGCCGACACGTTAGCGCTTAGTACGAAAGAAGTAGCGATAAATATAAACATTTTGTGTGTATATAATTTTGGTTATTGAAAAAAAACAATAACAAATATGAAAAACTGTGGTTCTCTCCTACAGATTCTTGAATATGGTATTTCAAATATTATTCAATTTCAATTTTTCAATTATTATTTTTTTAAATTATAGATAATAACAAATAATTTATATTCCGAAACCAATATGTTAATAAATAGTATTAAATTAACCTACTTATATAAACCTGTAGTATTTAATCCATCCCATGATAATGTAAATACGTAGATAACGTAACAACCTGTCTTTTGTTTCTATTAAATTAAATGCTTATCAATCTAGAACTAAAAGTATAAAAAACATAGAAATTTAAAGTCTAGTTTAAAAATATAAAATAAGAGTGGAATAAGACTAAAAATGATTAAGGTTGACTGAGAACGCGACATTATGTTCTCTTATCTTCGAATTCCACTCAGGTATAAAATTATTTTCTTCTCGCACTTAATATCCAATATACCTCGAAAATTGCATTGGAAGCTGAGTGTCGTAACACTAGGTTAATACAAATATTATGAACGAAAATCAAATCTATGTCCTCTTGATTATTACTACTGAACTATGAGGATATTTACATTAATATATTATCACTTACTATCAACATTGTGGCTAGATGTCACACGTGTTAAATACACTTTGAATGCAACGATGAATCATAATTGCAACTTTATAATCTTCTTACAATAAATTACAAGAAAATAAACAAAAACGAAAAAAAAATAAACTTACTAAAAAAATTTTTTTCGAAATAATGTTTTTATTTTATAAAAAAAACACTAAGTAAAAGCAAGGGCACGTGCGTCGCGCTCGAGCGTCGCGGCTCTACTGATATGATAAAACGATAATATTGATAACAGCCAGCTGATTTAAGATATACAGTACTATAGCACGGCTTTCCTTAAGATATGTCGTGCATGACCTATTAATGTGGAATTTGGGACATGTATTTAGGTTCTCTTATCTAAGCATATATTGCGATCTAGATAACATTAGAGGCCGTTATGGCGCAGCGAAACGAACGAAACGAAACGCTAAGGTTGTGGATTCGATTCTAAATCAGGGGAATGAACTGCTTTCATTTCTTCGCTAAGATAAAACGCAGCGTTGAGTTCCACCACTCAACACGTAATGTCTCAAAAAATGGACGAAGCGAGGGGAACAAAATGTCTTAAGATTAAGTTCCCTTATACTATATGTTCCACCATTATTTGTGCACTTTCTAATGGTAAATAGAATGTAGAGAACTACGTTACATTCATTCACATGTCACATTATTCTCTACTCTTTAACTATCCTCACCATTAGTGGCGAAACACAACGCCGCACTTACTTTCAAGTCTTGAAAAATGAATCTTCCTCAAGTGAGAATCGAACTCACAACTGTACACTGTGTGTGTGTACAGTATTACACTGTGCGAATTTTGCAATCATATTATTAATATGCATAATTATATTTAGGTTATAAAATGTTTGCCTAAAATATAGCATTCTAGGTTAGGTCATTTTTATATAACGACCCGATTAGCCTTATCAAGACGGACG